>JAOSBN010000032.1:182155-206845 GCA_027563595.1 Erythroxylum suave
TTATGGTTTCAAAAATTAGTGATTTTTATATTGATGCCATGTTAAGTATTAGTGACTGCTCGTAGTGCAACCTCACCGTGGGATATGCATCGGGATGACCTACGGGCGTCCCGGTGTATACTCTACGGTGAGGGGGTGCTACAGTATAGACCTTTCGGTTTTCAATTCAAAAAACAAACAGAAATGCTAATGACAATAACCTTACAGCTTCAACAATTTCTGACTTGTTATTGTAAAGGGATCATTAAATCGATTAATTCAAATCCAGAAACTAAGAAATAATATGGCCTTGATTAAGAGAATACAACGAAACAAAAAATAATCTTCGATAACCTCAAAGTAATATTGATGGCTACCGATAATCTTAGGGCTAACTCTAATGTAAATTAAAGTGTTATAATATGCTTTGATACTGCATGAGATTTAATCTTTAACAATCTAAGCAATATTACAAGCATAGAATTCACCCAAGAACATTTATGAAACAATTAATTCAACATTTTTAAACCCTAAAATTAGTGCTATAAAGAAAAGAGAAAAATACTAACCTTGATCTATACTCGTATAATCTCTTCTTATAACCAAATCTCTTCTTTACACAAAAACTTTAACCACTCTCACCTTCTTCCCTTCCTTCATCCTTTTCAATGGTGTAAGAACGTATGTGTTTTAATATTTGTAAATGTTTCTTAAAAATTGAAGGGAGAGGGAAGGGTTTACTTATTAAGTAACCTTAATGACTCTAATTTACTTTAACAAGCCCAATAACCATTATTTTGGGCTCACTTTATATTAGAATCAAATAAAGTAATATGGGTCACACTTTTGATTATTAAAATTAATCTAACAACAACCACATATGAGGATGATGTCATCAATGTATAAAAAGAGACAATTAGTACCACTAGTGAATACAAATGAAGATGTGTCAATATTAGAACTTTTAAAACCCAATAGTAAGTAAAAATTAGTGGAGTTCTAATACCAAGCTCGTGGTGTCTACTTAAGCACATATGTCTTTATGAAACCTATAAACATAGGTGGAGTAATTAGAATTGACAAAATTTGGAAGTTGAAATGTAAATATCTTCTATATTTTTTTGAGAAAAACATTATTTACATCTACTTTTCGAGGAGGCCATCCATTCTTTACAAAAATGGTAAGATCCAGTTAGATGATATTGTGTTTCATAACTGAGTTAAATGTATCATGATAATCTAACACAGGCTATCGATGAAAGTAATTGACCACGAGACAAGCATTATAGTTGTCAATTAAACTGTCATATTTTCTTTTAATACAATATATCCAGTTATAACCAACAATATTTTAAGTATACAATATATCCAGTTATAACCAACAATATTTTAAGTGGTAAGTGAGGAAAGAGTTCTCATATTTTGATTATGATATAAAGCATCATACTTTTGAGACATGGCTTGATGTCATCTTGGATCTTTTAGGGCTTGATTAACTATTATTGGTTCTAAACTAATGACGGTGGGAGGTTTTTGAGCATTTAGAGTGAATTTTTTGAGAGGCTTACGAATTTGGTTTTGTCTCTAGTAATCATGTGATGCTAGAGGTGGTTGGTTAATTTACACAGGTGCTGGTGTTTGGTTTTTTGTTTGCAAGGGAATTTGAGGTAATAGTGATGATAGATGCAAGAGAACGATCAAAGTCACTTCATGAGAAAAATCAATTGAAGGAACTTGGTACATCATCTGCGAAGTTGAAGAAAGAGGGATTTTGAGAGTTGGGAGTATCCAAATGTCAATGATAGTAACGGTAAGGTGAGGGAAAGACAAACTCTGCAAATTGAACGCAATACGATACATATATATGTTTTATTTGTGGATATCAATATATTGATAAATGCTTTGAGATAACAAATACCCGAGAAAAACATAAGGTTTGGAATTTGGGTCAAGCTTGTAGGATGAATAGGGTTGAAGTCTATGGTAGTAGTGACACCTAAAATTTTAAAATTTAAATATTCGAGAGTGTTTTAAAAACTTTTTTTAGGGTGAGGACATGTTTAGAGTGACTGTTGGCTTATGATTGATTAAATAGACAGTAGTAGCAAATACATTCGGCCAAAATATTGAAGGCAAAGATGTGTGAGAAAGTAAGGTGAGACCAACTTTGACTATATGACCATGACGGTGCTTTGGTGTCTGTGATGATATAATGGGATCAAGAACATCATATAATGTCAAAAAATTTGTTGGAGTCATATATATTTGCCATCATTGTCAATTATTTTAGTTTATTGTTGAAAAGATTTTTCAACAAGAGTTCTGAACATAATGTAAATGTAACACCAAATTTGTGCTTTAAGGAATATAGTCATATATATTTAGGAGGCGATTGGTTCATATGGGAGAATGGTAATAAGAATGAGAATGAATGTAGTGAAGAATGAGAATGAATATAATCATTATAATTATGATGGTCTGTTAAGATGAATGAATGATTACCACTACTATTAATAGAGGTTGGTCTGTTAAAAATATTGAGAAATAAAATTTTGTTAAATTTTTTAGAAATAAAACTTTGTTTTACATCATATTTTAATATATTTTAATTAATTATATTTAATTGATAAAAAAGAGAAAATATAATTAATTAATTATATTATAATTAATTAATTAATTGCATTGTAATTAAGTATATTTTGATTAATTATATTTAATTTTAAAAAAAGAAGTATATCACAAGCGTGACAAGGAGTGTTATGCTTATGACACTCCTTGTCATGACAAAGGTTGTCACGTCAATGACACTTATTGCAGACCAGGAATAAAACTCACTCTTCTAATAAATCAGGAGTATGGATGATTCCTCAAAAGTCAGATATCTCCTATAATCATAATATAAAGCCAATCATCTGTTTTTATTCCATACCCATTGATTGATTCTCAAACCTATGAACCAAATACCCCCTTAGTAAGAATTAAAGACGTCCTCAACTTCATAGGTAACCTTTGGTCAAACACCATTTTCAGTATTGCCTTGATGAAGAGTTTCCTTATGTAAAGATCCTTCACTTGAAAGGACGTCAGTAGGAATTCAACAAAAACTTGATTAGTTAAGCAAAATCATGAAATAGAAATCAAATTGGTTCTCATTTGTCAGACATAAAGGATATTATGAATTTTAAATGAATTATTAGAAGTGTAAAGGGAGGTGGAACTAGTGAGTAATAGGGAGACTAGTGCCATTACCAGTTATAATTTTATTTGTGCCACTGTACGAGACATGTAATGAGAGATTAGCCAAGTATGTCAAGACATGATGAGATGCCCATTATTAAGAAATCGATTTTGATTGGTAGAATTAATTGTTGTAGGGAGATTAAGCCTGTGGTTGTCACAGAGTTGATGAGTTATGACAAGTAAAACTTAAGCTTCAGTGTGTAAGATGGATCACTTAAAAGGTTGAATATTGCCTACTTGTGTAGCTTTTAAATAGCGCATATTTGACAATAGCCACGATACGGATGACATGATTGATTGCCATGTGATTGTTTTCTTGAGTTAATGATCATTGGTAATTAGGCAGCAATGTTGGAGAGCTAATTATCGTTGAGGCCGTAATTTTGATTACCACTAAAAGAGGAGGAATGCCAATTGGATAGGTTCTGGAAACACTAGTTGGAAGATTGTCTGTTTTCAAGATTATTAGTGTCGAAAAAGGAGTAGATTCATTATAAAGAGAGGCCTCAAAGGTTAAAAGTTCCTCATAAAGCTCTTATAAGGTAATGGGGATGTCACATTTACTAGTCATCACCTAATTCCTCCAAAATTTTATCAATAAGATCTTTTGCATCCACTGGGGCTTTAAGAATTGCAAACTCATATACACCAACTTAAATAATATGAAGAAAATCAGTGAGAGTAAATGGACTTTTATGGTATTTTTTAAATGATAATTTTGAGCTATTTGATGTAGCTGCAAGAAAGCTTATGATGTGATAGTTAATACTTTTAAAACTTTAACCGAAATTTTAGAGCGTGCAACAAATGGAATAATGGTAGGTGAAAGGAAGCCTATAAGAGCATTAAGGATTGTTAATGGGCATTTTATATTGATTTTAGATACATAATTTGCTAAACTTTTGTCCATTTAATGTTTAAATTGCAATAATTAAGAGATATTTGTTTTAATTTTAGGCACATATTGGATTTGGAATGTTTAAAAGCACAAAGCAAGATAGATGGACAAAAAAAACATAACAGTAGCCCATAACTCCAAAACGACAACAACAGCTAGGTATGAGAAGAAACAATAACCAAGAGAACAGAACATCAGTGAAACGACAACGTAAAAGCAGCCAGGGCAGAAGCAAAATGATAGCAGGACAAGAGGGGAGGCCAAAACACAGAGTACAAAAGGAGAGACATGAAAATGTTTTAGCCAAGAAAAGAAAGGAATTTTTATGCGTGAATAGAAGAGGTGTACGTAAAAAACCCTTATCTGACACATCAATAAATAGAAAAGTAGGAGAGGGCTGGGAGAATGTGAAGAGTGGCAGCTACATTAAAAAAAATGAGAATAGAAAAAAGATAGCTAGCTGCGTAAAAAACAAAGGAGAGTGGCGTGATAGAAGGTTAGGGCTGCAGAAAAAGAAACAAAGAAGAGTGGTGGCTGGGGTGTTAAAAATCAGAGAAGAGAAAGAGTGTGGCCTACGTTAAAAATCATAATAGAAATGAGAGTAGGGTTGCGTTAAAAAAAATAATAGAGAACAAAATGGGGCTACGATAAAAATCAGAATAGAGAAGTGGCGGCTGCATTGGAAAGAGAGCAGCATAAAAGAGAAGCCTGAAACCAACAAGCAAAGAAGAGAATGTTTTTAGTGTGTGTGTTAACAGTAAGGGTGGACCAAAAACCCCCCATTTAAATGGTCACATCAACTACAGTATGAAAGAAGAGAAATAGAAAGGGTTGGCAGTTATAGCATAAAGAGAGAAGTTGGTGGTAGAAAAAGAGAGTTGCGATGTGTTGGAAGAGAAAAGACTCCTTGGACAGCAGCAACTATCTCTACCGAAGACTATATACTGAGTGTTCTTAATTTGTTTATATTCATGAATTATTTTAATTTTGGGGATTTAATCAATGCAAATATATAATATGACCATAATTTGTGTTACATTGATGAATATGTTTAGGTAAGTTTTCTTTGGTTGAGGTTAGGATTGATATTGGATTAGGACAGTTTTTATGGTATTGTTTTATTTGCTTGATTGAATGCATATTTAGCCTAATTTAGATTGATCAACTAGATTAAGGCCTTGGATGATTGAATGTCATAACCATTGGGATTTGATTTATCCGAAAATTAATCAAGCAACATACTTGAAACTAATGCGTAGACCAACTGTAGAATCTTGTATGAGGATACTTAGGATTAACGAATTTAATTTTAAGGTTGTTGCATTGAATGCTTTTTTTTTTAATTCCAAACTATCTATGAACCAAATAGATAACTTGGATTTAAAAAAGAAAAGCATTTCCATGAATATTGGGTTTAACTTGCTTAAGTGAAGTAACTCCTAAATCAATCCACTGTTACAAGTTTTAGTGCCTAATCCAATTGAAATCCGACACCTTAGCCAAAATTTGTCATTTGATTAAGTCTAGTTGTATTTAGTTCATACTTTGCATTGTGCATATTTCCTTAATTCGTTTATTTTATTTCATTTTCAAATCAATCAATTCTTGATCATCTGAATAAGTTTGCATCGTCTAATTTAATTATCTTACGTGTTGGAATCCATTGGGTACGACATCCAATTCTTACCTTTTTCATTACTTATCAATGACATAAGCTTGCCTCTAGTTTGGTCTAGATAGAACTTAATTTATATTGCTTGGTTTAAACCACAATAAGTTTTTGGCCCCGTTGCCGGAGATATTTCCTTATTGTGAGTCATTAGGTTAGATGGTGTTAATTCTCTCAAATTTAATTCTTACATCGTTGTTTATTTGTGTATTGCTTTACTTCGGTGTGTTTTATTTTCAATTCTTAGCTCTATTATTATTTTATTTTTATTTGTTTCATTTTGTTTATGCTCACTCGTGTTCAAAAGCTCGAGAATTTGCTACTTGATACTAAGATTGAAAAAACTACTCACAGGTTGTGCAAGGAAACTAGATTGGCTCGAAATAGTAACACAGAAGAAGGGATTAGAGAAAAGCAATTTGTAGAGATGGAACAACACGAGGAGGGGCTGATGGCATGTCTTGAAGAGAGAAGGGAGTTGACTATGGCGGATTTGACTAGGGGGCATAAGTATAGACCCATACCTCCCATTATAAGGCCAATAATCATAGCTGCGAGTTTTGAGATTCCTCACAACATTACATCCATGGTGAGAGCATCTCAGTTTGGAGGATTACACTTGGAGGATCTGAACACCCATTTGGAGACCTTTCTGGATATTTGTGATTTGTTCAAGCATAATGGAGTGTCGGATGATGCGGTGAGATTAAGTCTATTCCCATTTTCTTTAAAGGATAAGGCCAGAGCATAGTTGGCTAGTTTACAGTCGGGATCAATTACTACATGGGATAAGATGATGAGATTATTTATGGCTAAATTTTTCCTCCTGCCAAGGTTGCAAAGATGAAGAATGAGATCACTTCCTTCACGTAATATGAAAATAAAAGTCTATCTAAAGCGTGGGACTGATTTCAAGATATGTTGACACAATATCCTAGTCACGGGTTCTCCACATGGCAAAAAGTTAAAACTTTTTATATAGGAATGACCCTATCGACCAATAGTACCATAGATGCTATAACAGGAGGTGGTTTAATGCAAAAGACATCAGATCAGGCCTGTAGGTTGATTGATCAAATGGTCACTAGCAACTTTCAGTATCATTCAGATAGGTATCCTAGACGACCTACCGGAGCTTGTATAATAGACAATACAGTGGCTTTATCAGCTCAGATGGATGTCTTGATGAAGAAGCTGGAAAATCTGATGCATAGTGTGAAAGGAGGAGCTAGTTCTTCATTGAGGAGTTGTGCCATATGTGAGCATTATGGTGGAGATTCCCATACATCTTCTAAGTGTCAAGTTGGGAATCTTTTACTCAAGAGACAGAAAATGCCCATTATGTGGGCAATTATAACAAATAGGGAGGGGATCCATATTCTAACACCTACAACCTAGGGTGGAACAATCATCCAAACTTCTCTTGGCGGAATGATCAGATGGCACAACCACAGTCATCCAATGTCTAGAGACAGTCACCTCGAGGATTCGAGGCTCCAAATCGTGTGCTGCTTGAGAAATCCAATCTCAAAGAGCTACTCTCGAAGTACATCTTCATCACTTAGGTTAGGATGCAAAATCAAGAATCTTCTATCTGAAACTTAGAGAATCAGATGAGCCAGATTGCAAGTTTGTTGAAGGAAAGACCTTCGGGTTCATTGCCTAGAACTATTGAGGCCACCCCGAAAGAACATGCAAAGGCAATTTTAATGAGGAGTGGTAGATAGCTTGGGGAAATTAAGGAGAAGCAGAAGGATAAAGTAGTTGGAAAGAGTAAAGAAGAAGAGAGTCAGGAGGGTAGCAAGAAGGCTAACTAAGCGCTAGCTACAAAGGAGGATCATCCAAGGTTATTTGCTAACCCCATCACTCATCTAGTAAGACCTCGAATTCCTTATCCTTAAAGGTTGAAAGGTATGCAATTAGATAAGCAATTTGGTCATTTTCTTGAGATATTTAAAAAGTTGCTTATAAATATTCCTTTTATTGAGGCTATAACACAGATGCCTTCTTATGCTAAGTTTTTGAAAGAAATCTTGTCTAATAAGAGGAAGCTTGAGGAGTATGCCATGATGAAGCTAAATGAGGAGTGGTTGGCCATATTGTCAAAATAGTTACCACCGAAGCTTAAGAATCCAGGGGGTTTTACTATTCCTTGTGTTATTGGTGATTTGCATATAGATAGGGCTTTAATGGATTTGGGTGTGAGCATCAACTTAATGCTTATTTCAATTTTCAGAAAGTTAGGATGGGCAGAACCCAAACCCACCACTGTTTCGCTTCAGTTGGCAGATAGGTCCATTACTTATCCAAGGGGAGTCATTGAAGATGTATTAGTCAAGATTGAGAAGTTCATCTTCCCGGTAGATTTTTTAGTCCTTGACATAGAAGAAGATAGAGGCATTCTAAGGAGACCTTTCATAGCCACTGCACGGACCATCTTCGATGTGTAGCGTGGAAAGATCATCTTGAGACTTCAAGATGAAGAACTCGTGTTTGATGTGTTCAATGTTATGAAGTATCCGTCTACTCTTGACTCTTCCCATTTTATTGATATTTATTCTTCTGATGCTAATAATTCTTTTATTGTTTGTGCAGGTTTGTTGGAAGGGGAAGCGCAAGGAATGATCGAAGAGTTAGGGGAAGAATTGCAAGAAGAGTTGGGGGATATTAGAGTTGAGTTGTAGTAGGCCTGTTGGACACATTATAAAGCATACGAGCCTCTCCAACGCCCAGCCAAGCTATTTCTGAAGCCTTCAATTGAAGGGCCTACTTCCCTTGACCTTAAACCTCTTCTGAATCATTTGAAGTACGTTTCTTTTAACCCATCTAAGCACTTACTAGTTATCATTTCTTCTTGTTTGTTAGGTGCCATAGAGGAACAACTGTTGAGGGTACTGAAGGACTACAAAAAGGTCATTGACTAGTCCATTACGAATATTAAGGGTATAAACCCTTCCGTTTGCATACACTGCATTTTCATGGAGGATGGAAGCAAGGCAATGGTGTAGCTCCTGAGGAGACTTAACTCACACATGAAGGAGGTAGTGCAAAATAAGGTAGTAAAGCTTTTAAATGTAAGTATTATCTACACCATTTCTAATTCTAGTTGGGTTAGTCCTATGCAGGTGGTGCCAAAGAAATGAGGTACCACTGTGGTTGAACATGAAAAAAACAAATTAATAACCACTAGGAAGGTAACTGGGTGGAGAATGTGCATAGATTATACGAAGTTGAATGATACCATCAGGAAATATCATTTTCCTTTACCTTTCATTGATCAAATGGTTGAGAAATTAGCTGGACGTGACTTTTATTGTGCCTTAGATAGATGTAGTGGATATTTGCAGATTCCGGTAGCCCCGGAAGTTCAGGAGAAAACAACTTTTACATGTCCTTATAGTACATTGGCGTATAGACGCATGCCATTTAGTTTATGCAATGCTCCAGCATTTCAAAGATGCATAATGGCTTTTTTTTTGACATGCTTGAATCTTGCATTGAAATTTTCATGGATGGCTTCTCTATATTTGATACTTCATTTGATGCATGCTCGGATAACTTAGAGAAAGTCTTGATTATGTTTGAAGAGACCCATTTAGTTCTTGATTGGGATAAATGTCATTTCATGGTCTAGGAGTGCATTATTTTAAGTCACAAGATTTCTAACAAGGGTATGGAGGTAGACCCAGCAAAAATTGATGTCATTAAGAAGCTTTCACCATCAAACAATGTTAGATCCATTAGAAGTTTCTTAGGCCATGCTGGTTTTTACCATAGGTTCATTAAGGATTTTTCTAAAATTACTAGACCTTTGACTGAGTTGCTTTAAAAGATAATGTATTTGCTTTTGACGATAAATGTTTGGCATCTTTTCAATTATTATAGGACATGCTTGTGACTGCACCTATTTTTACATCTCCTTACTAGTCTCTTCCTTTTGAATTAATGTGTAATGCAAGTGATTATGTGGTAGGTGCTATTTTAGGCCAAAGACAAGGTAAGACCTTTAATCCCATTTTTTATGCAAGTAGGACACTAAGAAGTGCACAACGTCGTTACACCAACACGGAGAAAGAAATGTTGTTGGTTGTGTTCGCTTTTGACAAGTTTCACTTATAGTTGGTTTTATCTAAAGTGATTGTGTATACTGACCATACAACCTTGAAATACTTGATGACAAAACCCAATGCTCAACTAAGACTAATTTGTTGGGTGTTACTTTGCAGGAGTTTGACATTGAGCTGAGGGATAAGAAGGGAGCCAAGAATTTTGTAGCTGATCACCCGTCAAGGTTAAATGAAGTTGCAATGGAGAGTATAACAATGAAGGACATTCAAGAGACTTTCCTGATGAGCATCTGATAGTTATGACAATCACTCCTTAGTTTGTAGACTATATAAACTACCTTGTTGGTAATATCTACCCTCCTGATTTTTCTTATGCTCAAAAGAAAATTTTTTTGTTTGTGGTAAGACATTATCTTTGGGATGATCCTTTGCTTTACAAAATATGTGTGGATGGTATTGTTAGGTGATGCATTCCTGAAGAGGAAATATCCTCTGTGTTATATCATTGTCATTCTAGAGAGGTTGGGGGACATTAAAATGCATCTAGGACAGCTCATAAGGTTTTAGAGTGCGGTTTCTATTGGCCCACATTATTTAGGGATGCATTTGCATTTGTCAAATCTTGTGATAGGTGTCAAGGATCGAGAACATTAGTAGGAGACATGACATGCCATTGATTAACGTTCTTGTTTGTGAGGTTTTTGATGTTTGGGGCATAGACTTCATGGGACCATTCCCTAAGTCTTTCTCTAATCAATATATATTGGTTGCTGTCGATTATGTTAACAAGTGGGTGGAAGCAGAGGCATTGCCCACAAATAAGGTTAGAATTGTTGTTAAGTTTTTTAAGAAGAATATTTTACACGTTTTAGCACACCTAGGGCTATCCTTAGTGATGGATGGGTCGCATTTTTGCAACAAACTTTTTGATTCATTATTAGATAAGTATGGGTGACTCATAAAGTTGCTACTCCATATTACCCCTAAACTGGTGGGCAAGTTGAAGTCTCAACAGGGAATTAAAGAAAATATTAAAGAAAATTGTTAACGCTTCTAGGTGGGATTGGTCTTTAAAGCTAGATGATGCACTTTGGGCATATAGGACAGCATTTAAGACACCCACAGGCATGTCACCATTCAGGATAGTGTATGGCAAGTCTTGTCATCTTCTAGTTAAGTTAATGCATCGTGTATACTAGGCTAACAAATTTCTTAACTTTGATTTATCTTCTGCAGGTGTTAAGAGACTTATGCAGCTTCACGAGCTTGAAGAGTTTCGTTTGGATGCTTATAACAATTTGAAGTTGTATAAGGAGCATGTGTAGAAGTGACATGACAAGATGATCCTCCACCAAGACCTTAAAGTAGGCAACCAGGTATTGATTTACAACTCCCGTCTTCGTTTACTTCCAAGGAAGCTTAAGTCAAGGTGGTATGGTCCATTCAAGGTGATCTGAGTCTTTCCTTTTGGGGTCCTTCACGTAAAACGAGAAAATAAAAACCCCTTCAAGGTAAATGGACAACAAGATAAATTGTATATGGCCAGGTTTGTGGATAATTCTGAGGAGCGATTGTCTCTTCATGACAATTTGCCTTCTCCTCCTTGATCGCAATGCATGCCTTTCAATAGGGCTGTAGTTTTCTTTCTCTTCTTTTCTTGTTGTTTCCTTTGTGTTTCTTTCTAGTTTAATGCATTTCTTTAAGTTGTTTTGAGTTTCTTTAAGGTTTGCATGGTTAGTGGCAAGGAGTCTCTTCAGGGAAGTTTCTTCTTCCTCTTTTCCCTCTTTGTGTTCGATCGTTAACTACTTGAACATTAGGGACAGTGTTCATATTAAGTGTGGGGGGGATTGAGATTATATGCATACTGATGCTTCTGATATTGATGTTGAAGTTGAGAAAAACACATTTAAATGGTTGCGACTCTTTTGGTAGCTAACTTGGGTCCCATTTTAAAAATTTTTACACTTGAATTTGATGAATTTGACCATATGATTATGTCAAAGTAGTTGGAAGGAAAATTGAGTTGTATGTATGATTTTGGATTACGCAGCTTGAGAGGATAGTGAACCATCTGAATTGATTGAAGTAGTTAATTGCATAAACTTAGTCAACAACTAATGTTTGAGTGATGAGGCAATGTATGGAGTTTTGATCGATTTTCATTTAAGCACATGAGAGGTCTTAAGCTATATGACTGCATCTTAAAGTCATTTATTTTCTTTGTTGTATGTGATGCTTCTTTATGTAGATTACCTTCAGAACTTGCTCTGATCCTGTTTGATACTGCTAGTTGCATGCCTTATGGACATGATAAAGGCCTTTTTGTTTTTAACCTTTAGCTTAAATGACCCACCAAGTCATTTTTCCTTTGCTACCTCCTTTTGAGCCTTTAACCTTGTTTGTTTTTGTATTAATCACATTGCATTGAAACTTGGAAACTTTTAGCCTGACCCTTTCGCATGTTGAAGGAAGTACTAAGTATTTGATGTCCTTGGCTTCCGAGTTATTTAGGGACTTTTGTTTTTATGCTATTTTGAGATGTTTTAGAGGTACATCTACTCAATTATTGTTGGTTCGTGCTACTACTATTTTTTTTTATGTTTAGTGTTATGACAAAAAAAACAAAAAACAAAAAATAAAAAAGTGAAGAAAGAAAAAGTTCAAACAGTAGCATTGGATAGTGATGAGTAGTTGTAGTCCCGTGTTTCTGGTTGCACATCTCAGAATTTCTTTTTGATTGTCCTACATTACTTAGTGCTTTGTGAATGCTTATGAGTAGCCTTTGGCCTTTTTCCCTTTAACTTAACCTAAGCCCCACTACAACCTTTAGTAAAAGCCCTTTTGATCTATGATGGTATGTACTCTATATAGTGAAAAATAGGTGAATTTTAAAGCCTGTGGTAGTATAATTTCTTAAAGGAAGTTTTGAGTGAAATACAACCCTTATACACTTGAGCGACATGAGTGAATATCGTGAGGAAGGTCCATTTTAATTTTACGCTTACTTTTGATCAAGGATATCTATCTTTGATTTTGTTTATGTGCATTGACGAAAAGATTATGATATATGTAGTAGCTTGATACTTGAGTTCCCGAAGTTTAGGGGATTACAAACACTTGACTTTTGTTGAAAATGAAATGACAGAATATGTTAGTTGTGATCTAAGTAAGTTGCTTGAGGACAATCAACAATTCAAATGTTGGGGTGCTGTTAATGGGCATTTTATATTGATTTTAGATACATAATTTACTAAAATTTTATCCATTTAATGTTTAAATTGCACTAATTAAGAGATATTTGTTTTAATTTTAAACACATATTAGATTTGGAATGTTTAAAAGCACAAAGCAAGAGAAGCTTCTTAAAAGCAAGATAGCTGGACAAAAAAACACAACAGTAGCCCGTAACTTCGAAATGACAGCAACAGCTGGGTATAAGAAGAAACAGCAACTAGGAGAATAGAATATTAGTGAAACAGCAAGTAGAAGCAGTCAGGGCAGAAGCAAAATGAGAACAGGATAAGAGAGGAGGCCAAAATGCAGAGTATAAAAGGAGAGAAATGAAAACGTTTTAGCCAAGAAAAGAAAGGAGTTTTTGTGCGTGAATAGGAGAGGTGTGCATAAAAAACCCTTATCTTACACATCAATAAATACAAAAGTGGGAGAGGGCTGAGAGAATGTGAAGAGTGGTTGCTGTTTTAAAAAAATGAGAATAGAAAAAAGATAGTTGGCTACGTAAAAAATGAAGGAGAGCAGCGTGACAGAAGGTTGGGGCTGCAGAAAAAGAAACAAAGAAGAGTGGTGGCTGGGGCGTTAAAAATCAGAGAAGAGAAAGAGTTTGGGTTGTGTTAAAATTCAGAATAGAAATAAGAGTGGGGTTACATTAAAAATGAGAATAGAGAACAGAGTGGGGTTGTGTTAAAAATCAGAATTGAGGAGTGGCGACTGCGTTGGAAGGAGAGCAGCGTAAAAGAAAAGGCTGAAACTGGGCTGGTGGCAAGCAAAGACGAGAATGTTTTTAGTGTGTGCGTGAATAGTGGGGGTGGACAAAAGCTCCCCATTTAAATGGTCACATTAGCTACAATAAGAAAGAAGAGAAATAGAAAGGGCTAGCAGCTGTAGCATGAAGAGAGAAGCTGGAGGTAGAAAAAGAGAGTTGCGACGTGTTGAAAGAGAAGAGACTTCGTGGACTGCAGCAGTTATCTCTCCTGAAGACTATATATTGGGTGTTCTTAATTTGTTTATGTTCCTTAATTGTTTTAATTTCGTGGATTTAATCAATGCAAATATATATTATGACTATGATTTGTGTTACATTGATGAATATGTGTAGGTAAGTTTTCTTTGATTGAGGTTAGGATTGATATTGGATTAGGACAATTTTTGTGGTATTGTTTTATTTGCTTGATTGAATGCATATTTAGCCTAATTTAGAATGATCAAATAGATTAAGGCTTTGAATAATTGAATGCCATAACCATTGGGATTTCATTTGTCGGAAAATCAATCAAGCAACATACTTGAGACTAACGCGTAGATCAACCATAGAATCTTATATGAGGATACCTAGGATTAACGAACTTAATTTTAGACTTCTTGCATTGAATTTTTTTTAATTCCAAATTATCTATAAACCAAGTATTTAGGTAACTTGGATTTAAATGAGAAAAGAATTCCTATGAATATTGAGTTTAACCTAATTAAGTGAAGTAACGTTATAAGTTTTAGTGCCTAATCCAATTGAAATCTGACACCTTAGCCAATTTTGGTCATTTAATTAAGTCTAGTCGCATTTAATTCATACTTTGCATCATGCATATTTCCTTAATTCGCTTATTTTATTTCATTTTTAAATCAATCAATTCTTGATTATCTGAATAATTTTGCATCGTTTAATTTAATTGTCTTGCGTGTTAGAATCCCTTGGGTACAACGTCCAGTTCTTACTGTTTTTTGTTACTTGTCGACAAGGTATGTTTGCCTCTAGTTTGATCCAGATAGAGCTTAATTTATATTGCTTAATTTAGACCACAACAAGGATGAGATAAAACTAATTAACGAACGTAGAGAGTTGCTACTAGAATGGAGTTGGTCATGTTATTTATCGAAGATGGTAGTTAGTGGCATAATTTAGAGCCATTAATATACTCAAGGAGATTATAACCAATTAATAAGGTTTTAAATTAAATTTTCCAAAAAATATAACTATTTTAGGGAGCCAGCTGACCAAAGACATTAATAGTGATGGGATGAAATTCTTTAAAGTGATGATTAGTTGACTGAATAGGGTTGGTTTTAAAGGGTTGAGAGCCATAGTAAAAGATGCATAGACTGTGAAATTGGGAAAAAAAAAACTGAACAAATCTCTTAAGATTAGAATATAATGATTTGATTTTTATAGTTAAATTAATTTTTAAAAATATTTTTATGGATAAGTTATCACCCTAAACCAAAACTATAATTTATATACATTTGATTAAATTATTATTATAAATAGTACAAAAAATATTATTTTTATAAAATCATTTTGTATTTAATATTGATAATACTAAATGAGAAATGTGTACTTAATCCCTTTATAATTTATAGTTACCGAAATTTATGTAACAAAACTTAAAATAAGTTCAAGCTTACAGTGGAAACAAAAGCCGACTATAGTTAAAATAAGTTCAAGCTTATAGTTTAAACAAAAGCCAACCATAGTTAAAATAAGTTCAAGCTTATAGTTGAAACAATAGCTCATCCCAATTCCTAGATGTACATGTCGCCATCCAAAGGTTTCACCACAAAAGCGCGTCTTTTACCACGTGAAATGAGAGGGGAGACATATTGAATCTTACGTAAATTTAAGGGTGGGAGAGAACTAGATAGCAGATACAGATTCGATTCTTCATGTCTGATGTTGACTGGACGTCAAGGTGGCATAAACGGGGACTGATAGAGTTGAACAACAGCTCCTTCTTGTCGTTGCGATACTGTAATCGGGATATTACCTGTCAACAAGTTGTGAATCAATATCATCGTCAGGATTCCATGCTAATCTACCAGATCAATCCACAAGAACATCCAAAAAGGGGACAAGAAGATGTTTATTAGGGTTTTACTGCTCGCCACCCCTTTCACTGAGAATTTTTGGACCAAATGATTGATGTTAATGATGTACCTGTTGGACAAAAATCAATCCAGGGGGACAAATTGACGCCAATAACTTGTCCGAACTCTGGACGTTGCAGATTGTTTTCGTCTTCCAAACCACATTTTGTGTTTGTGCGATCATCAAGATTAATGTTTTCTCCAGAAAGAAGGGTTTCAGGAGGCTGTAGCATTTCGGCTATATGTTGGACCTGATCTCTGCAACATGCAATGGACTTGAATCTATTTGTTTTCTTTCATCAGACGAAATATCAATATGGGTTATAGGTAGTAGCTGTAAGTCCAAAGTAAGAACCTCGGAAGAAGTCCGTTGGAATCCAAAAAGTTCAAGATCTGGACATGTGTGTCTCTTTGTGGAAGCCAATCTAAGATATTGTCTGGAGTCTCCCGGACAAAACCATTAACTTCTGAGGTCTTTGCAGAAATGCTAGCCTGATTCATTTCCCGACTCAAATGCGAAAATAGTCAGAGATCCTTTGTCATAACAGCCTGGAAATTAACTATTTTTCCTAATTATGCATCTATTTCAGATAGCTAAGAATATGTTAAAAAAAATACCCGTGAAGGTAGTGGTGCACTGGGAAAATTGTTCCTCTCTTCCAAAACTTGCTGTTGACGATATGCACAGACACAGTTGCTTTTAGATACAAGTAAAGGCATAAAACAGTCTTTGAGTAAAGGTGGAAAGAAGCATATCAAAAAACAATATTAAACTGATCTCATGACACTACCTTGTGCCTACGCACAAGTTTCAAAGTCTCCTCAAGGATCTGCTCCTGGTACTCGGCTTCATACAATGTGGTGATATGGGAAAAATCGCCTTTAAATATCCTGAAAGAAAGATGATTTTGATGTATTGTTGTGATCAGTAGTTCCTATACGCTCTCACAAGTATTGGCACTAATCAGGTTTCTAACACTTTACTTGCAAATCAAAGATACCTTAAATTTTTTTGCATCTTCTCTATTTGGGATTGAAGTCTAGCGATTTCTTGTTGAAGCTCCTGAAAACATGATGATATTTAAGACAAACAGGTGCTACAAAAACCTGATTTTTCCAATGATTTATTTCTGCGGGCTACTAGGGATTACCTCAACTTGAAAATCATTGCCCGCAGGACTGCTTCGCATATTTAAGAAGAAGAGAATAACTTTAGAGGAAGTATTAGACATTACCACATAGGCTAAATATATCGAGCACATACAGGGATACTATTTTGGTGTTTCAATTCCAAGAGGAAATAGTAGTACAAACCTCGGTGGTTGATAACTTCGATCGCCTTCAGCTTTTAGCTTACTGAGAGACCTTTGCAGAAACTGAAATGGTTGACGCGAATTAGTCTTCCTACTTGCTGCAATTATAAGTTACCCACAGTAAAGAGCGCTTACCTTTTGATTTTGCAGCCTTTTCAGCGCAACGGATTCATAACCAATTATGATCCATAGAACGTATGATCAGATGCTCGTAAGTCACAATAAGGAAGAAAAATATGATGGAAGGAAAGGGGAAACTTTCTCTTGAAATGAAACTATTGGGATCAAGACCTCTTACCTTCCCCGTTCATGCTCAGAAAGATTCACATAACGCATCATGATATCTTCAATGCTTCAAGAGATCAAAAAAGCAATGAAACAATTATCCTATGGTGCGTGGAACAGATTAGCTTATTTAAATTAATACAAAGAGCATCGCTTTTCTTCTTTCCTTCCATTATAAAACTGCTGTTAAGTTTTTCTGTTTGCTTGTTGAGACGAAATTAGATAAACATGGGCATGGTTTTTAGCAAACCTTTTGTTTCCAGAAAAGAGACTCAATCTCCCAGATGGGGAAAACATGAGGAGAGCTACATCAACATCGCAAAGAACAGAAAGCTCATAAGCTTTCTTGATAATTCCACTTCTCCTTTTGGAGAAGGTGACCTGCCTATTAGTTGTATTCTCTATTCTCTTTATCTGAAGCTTCACTCTTCCCATCGATCCCAACCCTGTTTTTCTTCACTCTCTCTCTCTCTCTCTTTTCCCTTTCTTTCCTTTTTCGAGAAACCTACAGATAATCCTGTGACAAATATTGCAAAGAATGAGAATCAAATCTGTCAATCTTCTCACTTCATGTACTTAGTAGAGCCTCAGAACATGGATACTGTTAGAAAGTAGTGCAAGGAAAAGAAGCGCAAAAGGATGTGAGGAGGTGGAAAGGAAAAAAATGGCTGAAAGTTTTTGTCAGTATCAGGCCATTTAAAAGAGATGACGAGAGACACAGAGAAGTGGCGGTGTAATGTTAGAATATTTTGGGTTCCGAAATGGTCATTGTACTTTCATATAAAAATGTCTGTTAACATGTCGTACGTGAAATTATACAACTGATGAGCCTATCGTAATTTGTGATTTAAGTAGGAGTGTAGGAACAAATTCAAAATCTTTCTTTAGCAACCTTGATTGAGACAAGTCTCAGATACTGTCTGAGTTCGCATGATCTGCTATTACCGTTTATAGTTTGGAAATTATTCAGGGTGGTTTTCTCAATTGTTGAATCAGCTCTCTAATGCAAAACAATTTAGTACAGAGAAAAACCAAAATGCGACGTCTCTCAACTGCAGTAGGAGTACTTTCACTAAATTGACGATGACTTAGTTTCTGAAACAATTGGTGTTCAAAGAAAACACAACATTACTCGCAATCGGTTATATACACCTCTATCAACATTAATCCTAACAAATCAGAAGAAACTAAAGCAAGAAGCATGCAGAAAACATATAAAGCCATAACCTATGATTGTGGGGTAAACTGCAAAACGAGGTAAGGAGAAAGAGGCATCTTACCTGGGATAGATGCGTACGAGGCTAGAAAGCAGCCAGAGGTTGGGGGGTCCCAGGTAAGCACATGGTAATGTACTTTCAGTTGGTGGGCATGTAAATGTAATTTATTTAAGTGAGGAAGACGAGGACGATATCCTGCCACTAAATGTTAACCACGGAGACGTGTCTTCCTATTCTTGTGTTTGTTAACAATGTCAATCCCTAGCCCTCACTCCCACGAGTCACTTACCGCACCTGTGCCCCACACGGTGGTATCCATTCTTGGCATTATGCCAGCAGCCATTGCTCTCTTTCTGCTCTTTTCTGCGAACTTCGCTCCTCAATTCCTCTTCCATCTTTTTTCTTATTTTTTTTTCCATATTTGATTAGAAAAAATATAAATATACTGGCATTAGTGGAATATAAATATAAAATTATTTTATTATTAGAGTCACGAGTCATAAATTATAGGTATTTGAAATTTAACTTTAAGTTAATTTTAAAATTTAAATTCATAAAAAATACGCATAATTTTTTGTTTGGTATTGAGAAGAACAACGAAACGAACTTTTCATCAAGAGTTTGTCCTCGTCCAAAATAAGGGCACCAAAAATTATAGTAAATGCATAAGAAATACTTATTAGATTAAAAGAAAATACATCATACAAGTAACGGGTCTTCCTCTCTTTCAAGCCTTCTTCACACAGACTAAAGGCTCAATTGGGCTGGATGGTTGGTGGGCTCTTTTGTAAAATTGAGAAGTTTTCTTATGCAGACAGTAGCAATAATAATAATAATATTTAATATAAATCTTGTTAAAAAATTTAGAGAGGTTCTTAATATGTAATCTTATTTTTAATTAATAGAGTGGTTATTTTTTTTTCCTTCAATCTAATTCATGTAAATGAAAAACTTTTGCTATAATTAACTTAGGCTCTCCTTAGACGTTATATGAAAGAAAGTTTTTTTATATGTTGATTTTAATGGGAATTTCTTTGTATGACCAAATAATTGAACTCTTTTTTAACATAGTAAATGCATAAAAGAACCATATTTAACATTCGTGGCTAGTCAACTGAGAGCAATAAGATCCATAGTAATTGCAAAAAAAAAAAAGAAGAAGCCCTTTTTAGTTTTTACTCTTAAGAAATATTTCTTTTAATGAAAGAAAATGCATCAGTGGAAAAATGGCTAAATCTTGAAGTTCGAGCCAGGTTGAGGTTTAAAATTTAAAACCAAGCCCAAGCACACACTGAGAACTTACAAAGATACTTTTTTTCTCAAGGTTTATTTAGCAGATAGTTTACAGGTTGGGTTCAACTTGGTCTCTTTGTCGCTAATTTAAAATTTGATTGAACTTGAAATATTATATTTAATTGAGACCAAGTTGTAAATAGTTTAAAGTTTCATTAGGCCTTGAGCGTTTGACTCGAATTCAAGCCTAATTTCGACAAGTAGGATTCATTAATATACAAAATGAGATAATTTTGTACGTGAAAACTTCAAATTTTAGATCAAGCTAAAATCATGAAATTTATATTTGAGCTTTTTTCGAGCCCCTTTTAGCCCAAAATATGGAATTTGTTTAAAGTCCAAATTTATTTCAAAACTTAATTAACTCGAATAAAATCTATTAACTTTATAATGGGTCGAAACTAAATCCAGATCATTTGTCATTCCTACAATTTAATCGTTCCTTGAAGCTTAATTATATAAAGCATAATTTTATATAGGATCAAGGCTATCGTTTGTATTTTAACATTTTATAAAAATTTAAGTAAGTCATTATATTATTTCTAGCACTATTTGTTATTCTAATGTTATTAAAACTATGCTCATTACATTTTGAATAAAATATTAAAGTGATGACATAGATAACAATAAAAAATTATTTAAATATTTTTATAAAATATTAATGTAAAAATAACTCTTTTATTTAATATTTAACTAACATGTGACGTGCTAGAATAAATAATAAGAAGGATTTACTTATTTTTAATATAATATTAAGGAATTATCTAGTCTTTATTCTTTATATAGCCAACAAAGCACCGAGAATGTTTAAATGGTATCCAACGAGAAAATTTAGTTTCTGGTAAAGTTATGTTTTTGTAACTATAAGTTAAGTTAAGAAAATAATTTTTTTGTAAAAATATAAAGAAAAGATTGCATATATTATAATCCTCTCTAAATTCCCGTAAAGCAAGAGCCTCCTTCATTTTTAGGACTAAATTTGTGTTATATTTGACATATCTTCTAAATAAAATTTTATGTATTTTGACGTATAAAAAGTGATTATAGATTAAATAACTAAATATATTAGTTTTAACATAATTTAAAATATATTTAATAATTTAAATTTTTTACATATTTCATATTAATAATGTATATATTTTCCATGTATGCATGTAAAAATATGATAATAACTTTTAAAATATGTAAACATAACATTTGAAATTAAATTCACTTATTGTAAATTCATATATTTTTACTTTAGATTATTTTTAGTTTATATAGAGTTAAATGATCTCTTCTTATATTAATTATTATGACTATTATTTATATGATAATTATATGAAAAGTAATATTAATAAGAATGAAGAGATAGTTGTTATATTAAATTTATGTTATTGTAATTTATTGAGACATGGTTGAAGTAAAATTAAAAATTATAGAATATAGTATATTGATGGATTATTTTACAATTTTATAAATTAATTTATAATTTTAAAAAATATTCAAAACAATATTCAATATTGGTTGATACTACTATTGTACTATACTATACCAAAATCAAATCTAATACCAAATTCGGTACAATATTCATAACATTGCCTTTTACACAATAATTCAAAATTACTTTATCATTTTCTTAATCTATTTCACTTGTTTGAAATCACTACCTCTAATATATTCCTGCAAGGTTTTATAGTGGATTGGGTTGATCTCGAGAACTGACTTGACCCTTTTTTTAATTTTGAAAATATTTTTATTTTAAAAAAATGTATATATAAAATTTTGAAGTTAATAAGTTGAAACTAAATTCATTTTTAGAGGAAGTGAACAAAAAAATTATATATGAGAAATCCAAAATTCATTTAATTAGCAAAATTTCTCAGTGACGAATGAGTTTCTTTAATGAATTTTTATATTAAATGTTTATAAAATGATAAAATGAATACATTGAAACCAAATTCATGTTCAAAGGAAGTGAATTAAAAAAAAAAAGAGAAATGCAACATTCATTTAATTAGTACAATTGCTTAATGAAAAATGAGTTTTTTTAGCGAATGCATATATTAAATGTGCAATATATAAATTCATTTTAAAAAACTCATGTGTTAATTAAATGAATGTTGCATTTCTCATATATAAATTTTTGTTTACTTCTTTTAAAATGAATTTAGTTTTAACTTATTCATTTTATTAAAACATACATAATATGATAAAATGAATAATTTAAAACTAAATTCATTTTTAAAAGAAGTGAACAAAAAAATTATATTATATATGAGAAATATAACATTCATTTAATTAGCGTAATTACTTAGAGAAAAATGAATTATTTTTAATGAATACATATTTTAAACATACATAAAATCATAAAATAAATAAGTTGAAAATAAATTTATTTTTTAAAGAAGTGAAAAAAAGATTATATCATCAAAACAAAATAGTATCATCTTGCTAATATTATCCAAATATTTTTAACGATACAATTTACAAAATGTTGAAATGAAATTATTAACTAATGATGGAGATTGGAAACTAGAGAGTAGATATTGAAGTTGAGAATCTAATAAAAAAGTAAAGTAAATAATTATATCTTCAATTACAAAAAAACTAATACAATCGCATGAAAATAAGTAATTCCATAAACACAGATTAAAGATAATAAACTTATAGTATAGGAAAGGAGATAGCTAATCGATATAATTAGGATCATCAATACTTTGCACAACATCATCTGAATGTAAAAACTTTAGTATATAAATAATATCTAGTACTACTATAATTGCATTAAATGAATATTAAGCAAATAATTATAATTAATAAACAATTAGATATACTTTCATCATCAAATATATTATCGAAATATTTTTTTAGTTGAATCATTTGTCACCTCCGCATTAATACCTGTGGTTGTATTGATATAGAAGTTATTTAAAAAACAAATTAAAAAAACAATATAAGATAAGATAACATTACAAAAAATAGACAAAACTGATATATAAAAAAGAAAAGACTTTACTCTTAATATCTTCTTTATCAATCCAACTTGGGACACACATAAGGGCTTGCACAATACTAAGATAAAGGTGAGCACAATAAGGACTAATAACTAGATCACTGATACTAAAACTAGACTCTAAACCAATAATAAATGAAGAAATTGTTAACAGGTCTAGTGTAATTACTTGCATGATCGAGAAATTATTTCTATGGTTCTTCTACCGTTGCAATACATCGAACTTCACACCTTCAACTTCGCCTACACAATATTTTGTCAAATATTTTTCCTAGCTCCATCATAATATAAGACCTCCCGCCCTTTTTGCTTCCATGAATTGGTTAAATGAGAGTATCAAACTGCTTTTAGAAGATGATATTGAACGTAAACTTGAAGTTAGAGTTGAACAATCTGAACTTCTGCAATCCTAAATTTTGTTTGATTTAAGTTGATAATCATTAAAGAAATTATACCATAATTGTTTAATCACCATACAACATGTTATATATAAAGTTAACTCCTTTCATCTTGTTTCGCAGTTCCAACATAGATATGACTACTATAGTATGTCCAACCATGTACTAGCTAGTAAAAATTGAGCTTCTTTATTATCTGATCTACCATAATCCAGATCACCTTATTATAGTCAAACATCCAATTAAACAAAGCTTTCTTGATCTCATACATATTGGTAAAGTAATTGTGTAAAGTTGGATATTTTGTTCTCAAGAACAATTCAGCAGTATAAAAAAATATTTCCAACTTCCTATAAAGTTCTTTAGCCAACTCCCATTGCTCTTCTATAGGGAGCAAGTATATTAAGGATCTTTTGTCTCAACCTAGTAAACACCTTAACATATAGGATTATTAATGCCAAAATCTTGAAGGTTAAGATCCATATAGTAGGATAATCTAATACCAACTTCTTCATCCTCAAAATGGATAGTTAAATTTTCCTTAAACTTTTTACTCTTTTAGGTGTCGTACTCCAATATACTACAATATCTAGAATCAAATCTACTACTTCCTTTATTGTCTCTAACTTGTTCTTCACAAACAAATTCATAATGTTTGTATAATAATGCAAATGGAATAACTTTCCACCAACCAACAAGCTTATAACCTTTAACATAGTATTCACTTTTTCAATTAACGCATCATTTATGCTTTAATTATCGATCTTTATGGTAGATAACTTGGTGTCAATATTATAATCTATTAAATAATGGATCAATATACTTTCTAGCCTTTCGCTTATATGTGGTGTCACTTACAATTCAGAAATATAAATAAATATTAATAATAACATGATAAAAAATAAATGTGATAATATCAAAGAACATAAATTGCTTCAATTATCTATTATGTAAAGTCTAGTCATTTTCAATATAATGTACCGCTACTGTCATATAACCTTTCTTTTAGTTATTGACCATCCATATGTTTGTTATGATGAAAACTGTCCTTTAATCCTTGACAACATTTTAAAAATCTTTCTTAATGGTATTCCAATTTAGGATCTTGAAGGTCAGTTGCAGTGAGGTGAGAAATATCCTAAATCTTTTGCTATCAATTAGAGTGAGTGGATGCTCATCATCAATAATCATACTAGCTATAAAAAACATTGATATATTGTTGTCATAAGCTATAGTAGTCACT
>JAOSBN010000034.1:0-12264 GCA_027563595.1 Erythroxylum suave
CAAAATTTTAATTTACTTAAGTTAATTATTAATTATTAAGTTAATATATAAAAATTATTAAATTAATAAAGTAGTAGGAGGGCCACAGGCCATCGACCCGCCCACAGTTTCACGGGTCACAGGCCGGCCCGTGACACGTCCACCCCCTGCTCGTGACCTATGCTTCACGGACCATGGCCCGACCTGCCATTCCATGGGCCATACCCACCCGGCCCGTAGCCTAACCCGTGGGCAGATTTGACTGGACCAAACCCGTTAACCACGGGCTGAGCCGAGCCGAAATTGACATCCCTATGCAGATTCATTATGCTACTCAAAGCCTTCTTTATAATTTTAGTCAGTAGTTTAGCTATAATCTTATAAAGAAAGTTGTAGCTAGCAATTGATCAAAACTTTCTAAAGTTAGTAGGATTACGCATCTTGGGGATAAGGTATATAAAAATTTTATTTATCTCCTTGGGTAAAAGACGTAGACCTCCCATATACTTTAAGAAACTTTAGAAAAACCACTTAATCTTTAAAATTCTAAAAAAAATCACCATGTAGTTTTCATTTTGTAAAAGAATCTCCTTTAATTAGACTTAGGTTAAAAAATAATAACAAAACGCATATAGTATGAACATCAAGTGTGGACTAATCAAATGTCACTAATACGATAACTTAACTCAACTTTTAAAACTAATATGTAAGAATTAAATTCAACTTAAATTAATAATTAAAATAATTATTTATTTGTATTGGATTTAACTATTTTAGTTTAAGTTTAAGAACTATGTTAACTTGTCGTATAAATAACATTTGATTAGTCCATGTCTAATGTTCATACTATGTGTGTTTCATTGTCACTTTTTATTTGAAGTCTAAAACAAGGACTGTTTTTTGGAAAACTGAAAATTAGGAGTATTTTTTAGAATTTTAAAGATCATGAGCTATTTTTCCATATTTCTTAAACTATAAGGGAGGTTTATGTATTTTACCCTATCTCCGTCAACATTCTTTGTCATAAAAAATTTCTAGTGTAATTTTAGTTACCATTTCCTTTACCACATGTTAAAATTTCTAATGGAAAACTCCATTAAGTCCATTTGGACCTAGAGCCTTTGTGGTGTTCATCTCAAAAACCACTTCCCCCTACATCATTATGCCCAAAAGGAGCTATTAGGGATTGATTAATCTTATATGAAAACTAATCACTGGTGAAGGAGTTAAGGAGTTTAGTTGAAGATTTACTTACTGCTTCAATACCTATGGCTAATTTGAAGTGATTATAGGCCCTTTCTTTGAGATGAGAATGTGTTGAGATTGGCAAACCATTATGGTTTAAGAATAAACTGATCTTATTGTATTTTTCCTTTCTAAGATCACATTATGATAATACTTAGTGTTTTTATCCTTCTATTTTAACCAATAAATTATGGCTCTTTGTCTTAATAGAGACTTGTGGTTGTACAGGACTTTTAAGTAGAATTATATTGCTCTTTCCTCTTGTTTTTTCCACTCTATAGCCCCTAAGTGATTGCATATTTCATGTTGAAAGTTTTCTGAGTGCCTTTTAGACTATTCAACTAGATCCCAAGTATGGGAAGTTATCATTAAGTTGAGTTGTTTTAGTTCCTCCTTAATTAATTTAGTTTGGTGACACATACATAAGGCTTAAAGCCTTAGACCCCTTTGCACATTCCCTTACTCATTGTATTTGTAAACTCCTTAGGGTTAACCAAAATAGTATTAAATTTAAAGGGGAATTTCCTTCTATTACAAATAAGTTTTATTTCAAGGTGGGGGAATGGTCAAGCATTTTTGGAAACAAAAAAGTTTACTTTGTTTTTTAAACAAGCATTTAAACAATTGTCATCCACCATCTCCCCATTAATTTTCTTTCTTACAAACCATTTGGATGTTTGTTTATTACTTTCATTAAAGAAGCAACCCTCAAACTTTATATTTGTTATTCTTAGCCTATTAACATATTTAATAAAGTCTAAAGATTGATTCCCCAGTCGTACATTACCTTCAGCTTTAGACTAATATCATGTGCTATTAAAATCTCCTAAAAGCAACTACGGAAGTTGTGAAGAGGAGCTTATACTTTCTAGGTGTCTCCATAAGGTTCTCCTCTAAAAACTGAAGTTAGATCCATATATAAATGTAACTTAATTGCTTTTATTCTCACTTAAAAGCTTCATTTTTGTATGCAGGTATTGATAACTTACATGTAAGCCTTTAAGTATAACACTTCCAGTGTCAAAACCTACTATAATTATACCATAGTGGTGATGTTCATGGTTAGAAACAAAAGACCACCAATTGCCCCTTAATCTAAAATTCAAAAACTTATCTCAAGACAATTTAGTTTCAAGTATTTCAAAGACATCCATTTTATTGTTGTTGACAAAATCTTGAATTGCTTAATGTTTAGGGGGGCTATTAAGACCCTTAATGTCCATGCTGCGATTGATATAGTTATGGATACAAACAAAGGGGTCCTTACTCTTCCTATCTTTGCTAGACCTTTTTTATTCCAGGGTTACAGGAAAATAGTTTAGTTCATACTCCCATCATTTCCTTTGCATTAACATATAACTAAAGTATGAGTGGATCTTCTGTTGAGTTTTGAAGTTCTAGTCTCTTATCAGTGGGAAAAGGGGTGATTTTTCCATAAAGAATCCAAAAAGGTTGAGAACCAAGCTTTAGCTTCATCCTTAGCACTTAAATGTCAAGAGTAACAATATATCTACCATCTTCTGAGGTAGGAGGAGGTGAGTATTGCATGGTTTCAGTAGTCTCATCATTTTCAATTTACCTCTGGCTCAAATAAGGATTGGTGGGCAAAACATCATATTGAAACTAGATGGTTAGTTCTGGAGTTTTGGAAGTCATTTGAGATGTAGGAGAAGGAAGGGGGGTAGAGTGCTCCCCTAAAGAAGGAGGGAGTATATTGGTCTTTTTGTGGTTATTTTAATGCTGCTTGGCTCCATAATATATATAAGCTAAAGTTGCTTAGAGAGGTTGTTACCTACAAAAAGTAGTTACTAAAAATGGTAAAATAGAAAAAAGGTTGGGGAATCTTGAGGAGTGAAATGGCCAAAAAGCCTTTGAAGATAAGAGTTTTGTTACAGACTCTCTAATACATATCATTAGGCGTATACAAATTGAATCCTTATTTTAATTTCAAATTTATTAATCAATTTAACATAAAGCAAATAAGAGTCAATCTCACAAGGAAAGTCAATTACTAATTTAGTTTATTAATTATGATACTTTTAAAAGAGACAAATTACATCATAGTAATTTTGTAAAGAAATTATATCCTAAAGGAAGAAACATGATCAGTGCATTAACATATAATGTCCTTTTTAACCAAAATTATTAATATACAACATTAAAACTTAAGAAAATAAACTTGCAATACATTCACACAATCAACATTCAAATGTTAAAAATTATTTTCTTTGTCGAAGAGTTGTAATTATTCAAAATATATAATGCTGGAATTTTTAATGATGAAATCAAATTATTCAAATATGAAAATTTCAACTATAAGACACATAGATATGAACATATAATTACTATTAAACACATAAATTACAATATGAGGTTAATAATCATATTTTGCCTACATTAAGTCTAACACCTGTATTTAGATTCAAGAGAGAATTATCTAAACTAATTTAGGTTGTCCATCTTCCTACAACTAACTTTTCATAGAATGTTAAATTTATCAATGACTTGAAATATAAAAGAAATCTAAAACTAAAACAATCGTAATAATGAAACCTATAAATTAGTTAAGTATATATATTAATAAAAACAATTAGGAGTTGTTTGGTTTAATGTTCATTTCGAAACTAGAAATCAAAGAAATAAAATATAAATCTAATATAATATTTACAAATGAACAAGCATGTTTCAAATTTTAATTTGGTCGTGCAATTTCGACATATTCGAGATAATTTGAGACATTTAACAAATTGAATGTAGAAAACCAACTAGTTGGTTACTACTTGTTCCTTTTTCTCTTAAAAAGTGAACCAACTTAATTATAATATTAAAATACTTTAAGCACTAGGAAACACAATCAACAATCAAAATTTGTCAGACAAACATCTAAATTCCAATAATTGCATAAATGTTCTCGATAGTCAATTGAATTAAATCAAAATAATATCCCAAATAGTCAAAACAACATGTCTAAACTAAAATTCAACAATTAATCATAAATAAAGCATAAGAAACTAGAAATAAAGAGAGAAGGTTTTCCGAAAAACTCACTTATTTTCTCCCTTCACAAATCTCAATCTATCTTTATAGGTCTGGATTTTTTTCCTCCACCAATCACAAACCAGTTCGATCTCAGTAGTTTGTGGCTTTTTGAACACTCCCACACCTTGTGCTATCTCTTTGCTTGAGTCACCTTTTACAGATGAAAAATCCTCATTGAAATCTCACCTTAGGTAGATTGCTTGCTCGTCTTTCTCCTCAGTTGTTGCTTCATTTTTATAGCCTCTAAAAACAATCCCCAACTGCCACACGTTACTGGATCTGCGATAAGTTTCAGTTATTTTCTTCCATTTTAAATGGATTTGGAGATTTCCTCTTATCTTATCCAATTCAAACTACATTGCGTGTTGCTTCCTTTTGCTGATGCATTTTCTCTTTTGGTTGTTGCATTTTCTCCCTTCTCTGTGTTTACGTTTTGTTTTTTTTTCCTCTACGTTTTTGCTCCTATGAATTCTTGTTTTGTTGTTGGAATTTTTTTGCTTCTTCACATACTGTGTCATTTTGGTGCTACGTTCTACATTTTATCCAACTATTGACGTGTTGCACTTTGCCTCTGCGGTTGCCTTTTTTTAAATTTTTGTCCTCTGCATTTTATTTGCTAATGGGTTGCATTTTGTACTTAGGCTGAGTCCTGAGCTATTGCTTTTCTGCTGGGTTGTTTCTTCATTTTGGTTCTGATTTTCTTCTAAATTCGTTTCATTAAGCCCATCAAACTTATAAGAAAATATTTAGTATAATTTCAATCCTTTTGGAAATAAAATATAAAATTAAATGATTTGAATAACAAATAAGAAAATGCAATAATTTAACCCAAATGTTCTATGTAAATAATATAAAATATTATAAAATAGAGATGTAAAATATACTACACTTTTCACTCTGTTACGGAGTGTTAGGGAGGGATGGGAAGTTGAGCTTAAATGTGGTTAAGGGATGCAAGCTATGAAAGGGATGGGCAAATGCAAGTGCATGGATTTTTTTTTTTATTAGTCTTAATGGTTAAATTTATATAATTAAAAGACATAAGATTCTTATGGGAATTAAATAACTTAAAAAACTCCATAATCTTTAAAATTTTCAAAAAATTATTCATGATTTTTAGTTTGCCAAAAAAACCCCATTCTTTTACACTTCCATTAAAAAATCTTAGTGAAACATACTTGATATGAATATTATGCATGAACCAATTAAATGCTACTAACAATCTAGTTTAACTGATAAACCTAATAGAACCAATTGAACATATCCTAAATTAATAATTTAAGATAACTATAATGAATTATAAGTTTAAGTCGAGCTTAATTAGTTCGTGCGCTAGATTGGGTTGTTATGTCATTAATATTTGATTGGTCCATATGTCATATTCATGCCACATGTGTTTTATTGTTAATTTTTAACTAAAATCTAAGAGAAAAGTTTTTTCAAAAAATTAAAAACTAAAAGATGATTTATCAAAATTTTAAAAAATTAGACTTTTTTTAAGTTACTTAAATTATAGAGGGATCTTATGTCTTTACCTAATTTATAAATTATAAAATGTTATGCATTTATTTAAATTTTCATAAAAATTTTAGAGAATATGTAATATATTTATATAAAATATTAATTGACATCGTTTCCAAACGAAATTTCGGTTGAATGTCTATTAGTGAAAGGAAATGTCACCCCAACAAAACCTTCTTGATCTGTTAGTGCAGATAAGTACAACTTTAAGAGGGTATTATAAATGATGAAGTAAATCTTATTATAAGTTTTTTAGTTGTAGAGATTTAATGTTCGAATTATGCTGAGAGTGATCACAGCTCACTTTAACATTGAAGCGTTTAGTTGATTAAAATTTGGTATATTACTTGGTTTTGACCTTTTGGATGGTTGAGTTGATGGAGTAGGAAGTATGAGGTTAAAAGGTCCTGTGTTTGAATCCTCCTAATTATACTTTATCGATCGAGCCCGTCGTATAAGGTTTGTCTAGTGCGGAGTACCCTGTTAGTGTGACTCGCAGGTTATTATGTTAATCTGAAATTTTATCAAGTGTGCATCTAAATTATAACGACTATGTGTTCCTTTATTAAAAAAATTATATTTTAATTCTTTTAAAGATAAAATATATCCAAATTGAAAATTTTTAAAACTAACTACATAAATGAAATGCTTCCTTTTTTCATTTTGTACAAAATAGATTTTATGTCCAAAAACTCTCCAACTAAAAATAAATTAAATTCAAGAAATAATAGTTGCATATTAATTTAATTCCCGATACTCATAATTAGGGTAGTGTGTGGGACAAAGCGTTCCGGAAAGGATCGGGTCTGTACTTGACCCGGACCTATTGGTCACCAATTGTCGCTGAACCCTAGTTTCTTAAAAGCATCAACTATAAACCCTAATCCGAAACCCTTGCCACGGCTCGACTCGTTGTTATACTCTGTTGGCCGATTATGGAGAACTGAGAATAGGTTCATTTAGAAGTTGACTCCCATTGCAACTAAGTTTCAAACCTTCTGGTTTTCAACCCTCTTCAACAATGGCGCTGTACTTGTTATACGAGGCAGCATCTGGCTACAGCTTGTTGTTGGCTCACGGTCTCGATGAAATTGGACAAAATACTGAGGCTGTTCGGAGCTCCATTTCGGATTTGAATCGGTTCGGCAAGGTCGTGCAACTCGCAGCTTTTCAACCGTTTGAGTCTGCTGTTGATGCTCTTTCTCAGTGTAACTCTATTTCTGAAGGTGAATAGCAAAGCAACTTTCTTATGTTGTTTTGGCATCTATAAAGCGTAGATCTCTCCTTTCTATTTTCTCAGATTCTGGGATATGTTTGGTTTCGTTGCATTTGCTGAGTTAGTTTAGTTTGATAAGCAATTATGGGAGGTTGGCAGAGTTTGCTTTTCTTGCGTTTTAATGTAGCTGTTTGTTGGTGTACGCTGGGGGGTTATTGGAAGTATGAAATGTACCTTTTTGATATTTCAACGACGTAATGAGGTGATGGAGAAACAGAGAGCTTTTTTGTGGAAATATCTGTTGTTTGCAATGGACTTTTTAAGTTTTTTAAAGCAAACATGTTTTTTCTTGTGCAGATGATATGGCTAACGTAGGAAACCTGTTAACAGCAAGTTAATTAGTGTAGTACTTGAGCTTCTATTTGTTTTGACTGCAGGCATTATGACTGATGAGTTGAGAAACTTTTTGGAGCTTAATCTTCCAAAAGTCAAGGAAGGTAAGAAGCCAAAGTTCAGTCTAGGAGTAGCTGAGCCTAAACTCGGGTCTCACATCTTTGAAGAGACTAAAATCCCTTGCCAAAGTAATGAATTTGTTCTTGAGCTTCTTCGTGGTGTACGGCTTCATTTTCCGCACTTCATAAAGGACCTAAAGGTTTGTAATTCTTGATTTTTATTCTGGTGTAGTACAATCTCCTTCATTGTTTGCTCTCCTCTTGTTGAAGGGATTTATTTCCTATTTGACAGATTTCCTAACCATTTATTTCCTTCTCTGTTTTACCCTGTGGTCTGACACTACAGCCTGGTGACCTGGAGAAAGCACAACTTGGTCTGGGGCACAGCTACAGCAGGGCAAAGGTCAAGTTCAACGTAAACCGAGTTGACAACATGGTTATTCAAGCAATTTTCCTTCTTGATACTCTTGATAAGGATGTTAACTCATTCTCAATGAGAGTCAGGTATACTCCTTATTATCTTGATAGGGTATTATTATGACGTTAATACATGTAAATCTTGAATCTATATTGTTTCCTTCTGTAGAGAATGGTACTCTTGGCATTTCCCTGAGCTTGTGAAGATTGTTAATGACAACTACCTCTATGCAAAAGTTGCAAAATTTATTGAGGACAAGTCAAAATTAACTGAAGAAAAAATCCCCGAGTTAACAGAAATACTAGGAGATGAAGATAAGGCAAAGGAGGTTGTGGAAGCTGCTAAAGCTTCGATGGGTAGAATTCTTGAACGGTATTCTTAGTGCTAACTGCAGTGTTATATCTATATTCACCTTTTCTTTGCATTTCTTGCAGGGCAGGATCTGTCCCCAGTTGATTTAATTAATGTACAACAGTTTGCTAAGAGGGTGATGGACCTTGCAGAATTTAGGAAGAAGGTGCATGAATATTTGATTGCTAAAATGAATGACATTGCACCTAATTTGGCCTCCTTAATTGGTGAAATTGTTGGGGCTCGTTTAATATCTCATGCTGGCAGTCTCACAAATCTGGCCAAGTGCCCTTCTTCTACTCTTCAAATCCTTGGTGCTGAAAAGGCCCTCTTCAGGTGCTTGCTTGACATCCATTTTCTCATAATTTGTATTCTGGATTTTTTATTATTGGTTGATATCTCTATTTATTTTTTGTGTTTGAAATATAGTTTCTTACTTGAGTGAATTGGTTGTTCACGAAACAACTGGACTTATCCAGTTAAGAGGACATGAGTTTTACTACATGCTGATTTCTCTGAAGGATTTTTCCTTGTAAGTTCCAAGAATGATGTGCTTGGTATTGTCTTCAGGGCATTGAAAACTCGTGGAAACACACCTAAATATGGTTTGATTTTCCATTCATCGTTTATTGGTCGAGCATCTGCTCGAAACAAGGGACGTATGGCTCGTTATTTGGCAAATAAATGCTCCATTGCATCTCGTATTGACTGTTTTGCAGGTAAAATATCTAGTGAGTTAGTTATTATTCTTACTAAGCTCACTGTCTTTTCGTTGAATGTAATTTGGTGCTTTTAAGTGTATTTCAGAGAGCGGTACTACTGTTTTTGGGGAGAAACTGAGGGAGCAAGTTGAGGAGCGACTTGATTTCTATGACAAGGGAGTTGCACCTCGAAAGAACATCGATGTGATGAAAGCTGCAATTGAAAGTGCTCAACATGAAGGTGTGAAGTTAAATGAAATGATATGTGTTGTTTTACTGGTTTTATTTAATTTTTTCCTGATGATGAATGCAGGTGATGATATGGATACAGAAGAGGTACCAACTATACCTTCAGAAAAGAAAAGTAAGAAAAAGAAATCGAAATCAGAGGATGCTGAGCCTATGCGTGAGGATAAAGCAAGTGCTGCCAAAAACGGTGTTGTTTCAGAGGATTCCAAGTCGGAGAAGAAAAAGAAGAAGAAAGAGAAGCGAAAATTGGAGCAGGAACAGACTATTGAGAACTCAAATGTTGTAAATGGGATCGACTTTGAACAGGATGGAGGTGGCAAGAAGAAAAAGAAAAAGAGCAAAGACAAGGACAGCCAAAATGTACCAGCTTTAGGGGAGGGCAAAAAGAAAAAGAAGTCAAAAACCCAAGACGATGAGTGAGTTGATGCCTTCATGTTATATGCCAATGGGCGAATCTGGAGTTAAATGTCAGTGTTTCCTGAATACAATATTGCAGAAGCAGTCTCATCCTTTTATCTATCAGAACAGTGATAGATTGCTTGTGCTATAACATCCAAAGTTTTGAACTTATCCTAGCTTTAGTTTTCTTTCGTTTCATTTTGTAATGATCTGGAATTTTCGTTGTGATGGTGAGCTAGAAATTATTTTCGCAAGCAAGTATCCATGCGACCAGCCATTGGCAGCTGTAACAATTGGCGTCTACCAAAATTTCAGTAGCATGAAAATGGATGTTGGTCGTGCTTAAAATGGTTTGATTGGTTTGTTATAGTTGTTGGATCGGCAGTTGCAGCCATAAAAGGTGGCGTCTCGAAAAGCTTAGAACTATAATACCCCCAAATTAGTAATGATTCCTTGAAACATTTCACTATCATAGTCAACAAATATTATAAACAATTCATAATCTTCAATCCAACCCACAATTTCTAATTCCTCATTTTGGCTCAGTGAATCACAATTGGCTAATGGAATGGTCTGGTAAGCCGCAAGTGCGAGGATCTTGCTTTGATCTAAAAGGGTAAGACGGTCATTTTATAATCTGGTTTTTGGTGAGGACTTTGCTTTGGTTTGAAGTTGTAACTCAACGTTGAAAGGTCCGAACAAAGCAAAGAATCCATCTTTACTCAACTTCACCCCTCTCTCTCTTTGCTTTCACTGGAAAAGGAGTCTAGGCGATGGCTACCAATTCAGCGGTCAACTTGGAGGATGTCCCGTCGGTGGATCTCATGACTGAGCTACTTCGTCGCATGAAGTGCTCCACCAAGCCCGACAAACGCCTTATAGTCGTCGGTAATTACTCTGTGCTCTCTCTTACTCTTTGTAGTCGCTTGAATGCACGGTTTTCAAATGTAAAGTTTTGAGCTTTTTGGCTTTACGAGAGCCAATTGGATAGATTCAGATCCGGAAACTCATTTTGGTCTTGTTTGGAATTCTTGTGGCATTGTTTTTTTAGTTGGTTCTTCTGTTTTTGCTGATTTTTAGGGAAAAAGGGAAACATAGGACAGGGGTTCTTCGTTTTGCTTTGTGCTTTACTTGGGTGTGCGTTTTTGTTTTGTGGGATTTTACACTGTTGGTGATTTGAATACAAGCTCCATTTTCTTTCTTTAACTTCTGGGATTTTTTTTTTTTGTTTGCTGGGTGTTTACGGGTTTACACAGTCTAGAATTGAATAGCTTATATTTTTGGTGGGAAGTCCTTGAAGCCAATTTGAGCATTTGAGATAAGAAGCCTATGAAATCGAAAGACTAAGAAACAGGATTTTATTCCCTCATTTGCTTGTCTATGCAATTGTGATTAATGAAAGCTAGCTGTCAATTTATGTTCTGCCTAAATGTTGCTTCTTACTTGATGATAATCTTCTAAAATCATAAAATTTGATAGGTTAACTCACAAAATTTAATTGAGATAACTTGATGGATGTGGTCCTCTCTCTATCTAGTAACTCTTTTTGGATGCCACTCTATGATATTATGTTCAAAACTCACCTAAGTTCCCACATTCCTTTCGTACACTCTAATTCTTGAAAAATAGGCAATATGAAATTGTATATACTGAGCAAGTAAAAGTGATATTTAAGTAAATATAAAATTATACTCCTTTGATTATATATATCAAAAATATTTACAAGTGTGCCTATATGTCATCCAATTGATATATATTACTTGTTAAGAATAGTAATGATACAAGTACTAAAAAACAATATATAAAAATACTCATATTAAATACATTACATAATAATTCAGAACTAACATATACAATGCTTGTACTGGGTAGGCGTCTGTTAATTCTTTTCGGTCAATTGACCCGTAAACATCCGAATCTAGACACTGATCATTCACCTTGGGCAACAGATTGGTACTTGCCCTAATCCAATGCCGACTAATAATTTTCTCGACCAACTGTTACTCCTTACACATCACATGTTCCTTAAAAGGCCTCACATCACATCTTGACATGTATAAAACAAATTGCATATTACACCTTTCACACTCAAACATCGACAGCATGAGATACAACTGCACATAACACTTAAATCATCAATGATATCTCTTACACCTGAAAATACACTCTATGTACATATTAATATTTCAATTGTCACGTAAATTTACACTCAATAAACATTTTAAGTCTTCTGAACTCATCAATTCAACAGAAGTCGTAGCCTAATTTTATTCAATTAACGGATGCAAATGGTTATTCATCACACAACAGAGTATTTGAAACACATGGATAATAAAATAATCAACTTAGAAGCTCTAGTTGACATATATTACCAAGTTTTGTACAAAAAGCATCGTAAAACTCTCTTTTTGAAGAAAAGATTTGTCTAGGCACTTTTGAAAATTTGTTAGAGCTGAAAAAATCTACAAGAAGTGCTGTAATTCCTCCTATGTATTGTTTCCTTTGCATTTTTGTCACTCTTTATTGCTTTTCTCTATCTTCCTAACCTAAAAACATAAAATTTATAGATAAAAGTCAATATTGCGTGATTTTAAAATTGAAATTCGTGGTGCTGGATGCCATTTTATGAAAAATCACATTACCATTCACTAGACAATGATAGAGTTCTAACTAATCGATAGTAGCTTTAGATGT
>JAOSBN010000034.1:12364-41143 GCA_027563595.1 Erythroxylum suave
TGTAAAAAATTCTCTTAAATTTTCGATCTTTTGAATAACTTCAATGTGGTATTCCTATTAGAAGTTATGATCAAAATATGGGATGGTGTATAATGGTGATAATTAGATGAACTCACAAGTTCCTTTTACGAAATTATCCTATTCGGTTTCAATATTAGTTTTGGTTATTTTTTTGAAATATAGACATTTCTCTTTTTGATATAATTTCTTGAATTATCTCAACTTAATGTCCTTATCAAAAGTATCGTTTAAAATATCAAGTAGGCTTCAATTTTGGGGACATAATGAACTAAAAATTCTTACTATATAACAATCATCTCATCTTAACCTTATCAAAAACTAAACATCGACACATTATTTCTTAAGCATCAAATAATTTCTTCAAGAATTTCAAATTCTGTTAAAGCTTTATAAGATTAAAGTCAAAATTAATTCACCTCAACAACTTATAATAACAAAAACATACCACTCAAGCTAAAAGGTAAATTCTAGTGCTGAGTGTTGGGCCATCAAACATGCGCATAATTATAAGCTAATGGTGGCAGAGATTAGGATACCCTATTGGATGTCTAACTTTACAAGAAGAGATAAGATCAATAATTGGTGGTTAGAGACAAGTTGAGGGTGTTTAACATTGGTAGTAAATTAAGAGAGGCAAGACTTAAGTTGTTCGGATATGTTAAGAGGAGATATTTTGATGCCATATTGAGAAGATATGAGAAGATTGTACTTACGGATTGTAAGAGAAAAATAAAGATCCAAGAAGAATTGTAGGGGGTTGATAATGAATGATATGGTCCTACTAGAGCTTAATGATGACTTGACACTCAATAGAAAACTTTGGTGAACTAGGATCTGAGTAGAGGATCCTACATAGAAAGGCTCTTCTCTTTTCATATGCTTTTTAAACCTTTTCCTTAAATTCTTGTATTTTTTATTTAGCCTAAGTACTTTTGTTTGCAACACTTTCTCTTTAGCTATTTTATTTATTTATTTTGTATTTTTAATTGTTTGTTTTTCTTATTTACTTATTTGTTTTCTTTCTTGTTGTTTATATATTTTCTTTTATTTTTATTTTTTATTTATGCTGTTATTTATTTATTTATGTATTTGATTATTGTTTTCTTTCAACTGTTTTAAAAAATCTCTTTTTTCTTGAGGTTTTATCGAAAAAAGTCTCTTTACTAGCTAGGAATAAGGTTGGTTATTTCTAGACTTCTTCAGACCTCACGTTTCAGTGAAATTCTTACCGGGACCTTCTTGATGTTGTCGTTGTTGCAGCTCATATAATAACCAAAACATTAAAAAATTTCCACATTGAATATTTGAAACATGTATGAGGATTATTACTGATAGCTTTGTGATTGAATTGATGATGACTGGCCAAAATTGTGATGTCTTTTTTTCTTATTATTGGTCAAAAGTAATTCCATGCAAAAAACAGCTGATGATATTCATCCTTGAATGTACCATTCTGTGATCAACTTTTCATTTAGAACAGTTATTATGGAACGTTTTCATTGTTGTAATTATTTGACTTGTGTGATCGGCAGGCCCACCTGGATCTGGGAAAGGTACTCAGTCGCCAATAATCAAGGATGAGTATTGCCTGTGCCACTTGGCTACTGGTGATATGCTGAGAGCTGCCGTTGCTGCTAAAACACCTTTGGGAATCAAGGCCAAGGAGGCTATGGACAATGTGAAAATGCTAAACCATTCTGGCTTTTGAACCAAATTTATGTACTGTATTCGTAACCTAGCCTTTATTTTAATTTCCTGATGATTGTCTCACGTGGTTTCCTCAGGGGCAGCTTGTTTCCGATGACTTGGTTGTTGGCATTATAAATGATGCAATCAAGAAGCCCTCATGCCAGAAAGGTTTCATTCTTGATGGATTTCCTCGGACTGTGGTTCAGGCACAAAAGGTCTGACCATGTAGTAGTATGCATTTATGATTCTATATCTCATGTAGTTTTAGAATACTGGGTTTTCCCTAGGTGTATGTAACCTTGTTCCTTCCACCTCCTGCATGCAGCTTGACGAGATGCTCGACAAACAAGGAGTTAAAATCGATAAGGTGCTCAATTTTGCAATTGATGATGCTATTTTGGAAGAACGGATTACTGGTCGCTGGATCCACCCTTCTAGTGGTAGAACCTACCACTCCAAATTTGCACCTCCCAAAGTCACTGGTGTTGATGATGTAAGGCAACATGATTTTCTATTTTCAAGAATGCTAATTAGGAATGTAATCTATTTTCATTTTAGGCTAGCAATCAGATTCTGTATGCGTTACATTTTTTGAGGAACCACACCAACTTATATTCATTTCTCTTTTGTTGAAGGTAACTGGAGAACCTTTGATTCAACGCAAAGACGATACTGCAACAGTTCTTAAGTCGAGGCTGGAGGCATTCCACAAGCAAACTGAGCCGGTGATCCTGCCTACCCTTTGCTTTTTGTTTAGTTTTGTGGGCATTGTCTAGATTGAAGACTATATTCTTGACTTTCTTCCCATAATTCAGTGTTGGAGACCTTCAGTTTACCTAGTCATTCTGAATCTGATGTTTATTGGGTCACTAAAACGCAGGTAATTGATTATTACAAGAAGAAAGGTGTTGTTGCAGATATTCATGCAGAGAAACCTCCAAAAGAGGTTACTGTTGAGGTTGAGAAAGCTCTCTCCTGATAGAATAGTCTTCATAATTGGTAAACAGGCTTTTCTTGCAATCTTCATGGAATTTTTTTTGGTCTGATGTGTATCATACATTCTGATATCTTTAGTTACTCCCCAGTTGTTTTGACCACAAACTTTACTACTTTTTGCTATTCATGCTGAAATAATAACATCTAGAACGTCAGTTAAAATGCGTTCTCTTTTTTGATCATGGACAGAGTTTTATAACTAATTCTGTCTTCAAAGACTATCCCATCTTTTTGTTTTCAGTGATTCATAATTTGTACAATGATCAATCATCCTTAGCATAGACTGATCCATTAGTAATCTTCCTTCGACACTAATGGGTACCCCAGCATGAAACTGATTCTTGCAAGACAAGAACATGGTAAAAAGAAAAAAGAGTTGTTGTACATGTCCATTTACATGTAATTATGGAAAAGCCTATTCAAAAGAACTTGAAACAAGAAAAACAGATCAGCTAGTAAGCTTGGTGTTTATCACCTCGCATGAAATCATGCAACCACAGTGCGGACAGTTTTGGGATGCGCTTAAGATTGTCCATGTAATCAATGTAATAGAGCCCAAATCTCAGTGTGTAGCCCCCTAACCACTCAAAGGAATCAAAAAGACTCCAGTAGAAGTATCCTTGGACATTTACACCATTTCTGTACAAAAGCCACAGATAACCATTTACCAAAGAGCTCAATAATTGGGAAAATTCAGCAGTTGAATTGTTTGCTGTGTTCACAGATTTACTTGATTGCTTGCTGGATCCGATACAAGTGTTGACGAATGTAGTTGATTCGATGTTGATCGTCTAGTGCTTCAACCAGTCCCCTGCTATCATTACGATTTTCAGTAACACCTACAAGGAAATGTAACCATGAGATTACTGATAATCCTCTACCAATCTGCTGCAAGTTCAAAGGCCCTCGGATTTCTGACATGAAATAAAAGATAAGTAAATTAGGTCTAACCATTCTCGGTAACATAGATTTTGGGGTTCTGATATCTTTGCCTCATATACTCCAAAACCTTTTGAAGACCTTGTGGATAAACGTATATGTTGCTGCTGCCTTCAGCCTAGAGACGAATAGATTGTCAGGTGTACAACCAATACATGCTTGTTCCGTTAAGCTGCGAATCTCGTTTCTTACCTTTGGACCAATGAAGTTTCCATTTCTTGTCTCTGTCAAAGAACAATACTTCAGGAACAAGCTTTCAACAAGTTCATGTGCTAGAAAATAACAAATTGTGAATATGAACGCTGTTTTACCTGTACTGTTTACATACATATCACAGGTAAAGCTCATTGGTGGAGCTTTTGGATCCATGGGGATGCTTTTGGCATAACTTGATGTGTAGTAATTGATGCCAATGAAGTCAAAAGATCCCTTCACTAGTTTCTTCTCTTTCCAAGAAAACGTAGGAAGCCTTTCCTTCACCAATTTTCTCATGATCCTAGGGTAATCACCATATACTAGGGGTTCCATGTACCTAACAAGCAAAAGAAAGCAGAAATAAGTAGACCTTGCTCCTTTTGTGGACCCTTAGGATTTCTTTTCATTGATTTCCTTTGTTAATTAGAGGTGAAGTTATGGTTATCTGGAAAAAGGCAGATCTTCCACTAGGCAGTGAAACAACTTGAAGGATTAGCGTACAGTCACTGAACAGACTAACCATCCCAACTTGAAATCCAGGATTCTTTGTTGGGCAGCTTTGTCTTCAGGTGCTTCTGAATAAGGCTCATAATATTCTCCCACAACAGTTAGTCCAATTTCTCCCCCTTGATCTGCCTGCAAAATGACAGGTGCCGTGAACATACTCGGAAAGGAAAAAGGCAACACAAAAGAATGGCATACTAGGATATACAATATTAACCTGGTATTTCTCTTTGTAAAGCTTCGCAACTGTGGCATGGGAGAGAAGAATGTTATGGTTCACAATGTAAGGTTCAGTTGATGAATTCCCGGCCGAACATTTCGAACACCTTCCAGGTGCAGTCAGTCCTAAATCATACCCAGGCTCTACAATCGTTAATGGCTCATTTATTGTGATCCAGTTTTTGACCCTATCTCCAAATGTTCTGAAGCAAAGTTCACAGTAGTCCCTAAAATCATTTCTGTAAGAGAAAGGAACAGAAGAATGTCACTTATACCTACTGCAAAAAATTTCAGTATGACAGGGTGTAGTAGCTTGCTAAACTTACACAATTGTGTTACTTAAGAAGCCACCATATTTCTCTTCCAAGGATTGCGGCAAGTCAAAGTGCAATAGTGTTACAAAAGGTTTGATGCCTATATTAAACGTCAAAACGTGTAATACTCGTAAATAATACATAGCAATGGAGGGAGTCCATGGGAAGAATTTAAAGTGCAGAATTTTACCATATTCGACTAGCATATCGATAATTCTGTTGTAATGATCGATCCCTTCTAGATTTATTCCACCACTGAACGAACCATCTACAAGTTAAAACTTCCAATCGAAAGTTGAGCAATTAACAATAAGAGAACCTATTTTACTGCCAGGCACTGAACTTCAGTAAACGATACTCTTGGCATTCTGGTGTAAGATTCAGACATTAGATGACGATTAAGGTAGTAACTTTGGGAACATACTGGGAAAAATTCTTGTCCAGGAGATAGAAAATCTATAAGCATCTGCTCCAATGTCCTTCAAGGCCTCTATATCTTCCTATACCATTCACAAACAGTCATATAGAAGAGATGTATGATAGTTTAATTCGCTTGTGAATAGACATACTCACCTTGTAGCGCCTATACGAATCAATTCCTGTTTTAAAGTCACTTCTATCCACAACTCTATCTGAAGGGTTTGCAGAGATAATCACAGATTCACAGTGAGCAAATCATTCATAAACCTGAACAGTTATTCTTAAAGAAAAGAGTCATATCAAACCTGGGTATTTTTTGATGAAGTGTTCCCAGACGCTTGGACTTCTCCTTCCAGTCTTCGTCGATCCTTCAGTCTATGTACAAATCGCAAGTGTGTGCATGCATAGAACGAAATGATTTAAAAAGATAAATCTTCGCTCTTCCCTTTTCATACATTTCAATCAATACCTGCAAAGCTGACGTTGCAGCTCCAAGCAAGAAGCCACTGGGAAAATCTGATCTCCTAACGTTATGATCTTTTAAGTCCGACACTTCTGAAAGTAATTCTATAACTCTTGACAAGGTTTTCACTACAACAAGATTTGAGTTGTTCATCAAAACAAATGCATCCAGAGGTTGTAAGTTCCACAGAAGTAATGACAAACTAACAGGTAAAAGGGTGATAACACAAACCATGAGCCTGTACAGGAAATAATCTTGACACAGCTATGATATAGACCAGAAGTAGACTTGTTGAAACTCTACATATCGATGATGATGTTGATGATGATAAAAACGCCATGATCTCTCCAAACTCGAACTTTGCTAGTTGTTTTTAAACAATTCTTCGAACTTGCTCCTGCTGTTCAACATCTAAGTTCAACCAGGTTAAGACAATAATCGCTTTTGTCTGTACAATAGAAACGCAGAACAAGAAAACCAGTGTAAACCAGAACACCGTTCTTTTAGCTACTGCCTTAAATTAAGCAGAACATTTCCAACTATAGCAAACAAAATTTTGACTCCATTCAAGCTTGGCCAAGAATAGTAAAAACTAAACAGATACAGTTCCAAAGAATGCTGGACCACGAACACATACATTTTCTCTAGTTGCTCTCTCCATTTGGCACTCGACTTTGGGTTGTAAAAGCAATCACTCAACTCAGGCCAAGTCGCCCATGCAAAAGTCATGTGGTATTCCATTCTTGTGATTACATCTTTTCTAACACCAACATAGCACTGGTCATTCTGCCTTAGACTTGGGTTCAGATATGTTCCTACCATATTCTATATTCTATCAGCATTTATTCATCCATTTTTGTAGGTCTATTTATTGAATGAACGAATGCTTATAAAACAGAGTAAGATCAGAGTAATAAGAACAAGCAAGGCTGGCTCTGGGTAAGGGCAGGGTGGGCACCTGCCTAGGGTCTATCTTTATAAATGATAAGATATGGCCTATTTTTATCCTTATAAAAAATAAAATGAAACAAAATAAAGTTTACTCTTAGACCTCGTAAAGAACAACAAAAAAGACTCATATTTTATTTATTTTTATTCTACGTGAGGGCCCAAAATAGGTTAAAATAGGATTTTTTTTTTACTTTACCCAGAGTCTATAAAATATTAGGAACGAACCTGAGAAAAAGTGATTTGTTCCCGTAGGCTTTTGCATTTAGGGTCGGAGATGGGCACTAACCTAAAACAAAATTGTCCAAGTCTAAAATTTATCTAACTTAAAATTTTGAAGTTAGAATATGAGTAAACTTATCTTAATTCATGGAGTTTGGATTGAGTGTCCTAATTTATTATAATTGGCTGTATTAAAAAATATTAAATGCAATTCAAATTTAAATTTAACAAAATTAAAACTAATTCGTTGATTTTAAATGAAGATTAAAATTATCATTTATATAAAAATAAGAAAAACAATATTTATCACTTGATAATGAAATATTTTAGTATAACGAAAATTTTGCTTTAATTTATAAACTAGTTGAGGTGTAAATGTCACGTGAAACGTAGAAATTTTTTCTTTTAAGTTTATATTATGTTGAAAATTTTATTTAATTATATAAGTTAGAATTTTATTTTTATCAACAATATCCTAATTAACACTTTCTAGTATTTTGTCTTATATTCAATATTATGAATATTGCACCAATACCAATATTGAATTTGGTTCTAATCGGTACCGACTAATACCAAGAATTAATTTTAGGTAATTTTTAAAATTTATAAAATAGTCTTTATATTTTTTAAATTATAAAATAGTCCTTCAATATATTATTTTGTATAATTTTTAATTTTACATCATCTATGTCTCTAAAATTTATAATAATATAAATTTGAAATTTCTATTAATATTATTTTTCAGATATTTCACAAATAAATAATAATCATAATTAATATAAGACAAAGAATAAGTACATCTAAAAATAAGTAAAAAAATGAATAAAGTTTCATAACTCTATAAGTATTACAACAAGAGTTCATGCCGAGGAACATAATCAAGTAAAAGCGAAACTTGAAATAAAAATATTTACAATTAAAAGTTTTAAGCTTATATTGCATATACAAAATTTAATATATCCATCAAATATAAGATAAATTAAAAGAAAAGAAGAAACAAAAAATCTGAAATTTCATTCAATCGAATAGTAACTCAAATTGCATTGACCTTGATTCTTATTTGATATAAAACCCTCAACATTGAGAGGAGCCTCATCATCCCTATCATTTGAATTTATTGCACTAAATGACATGTCAATACTTTTCCATCCAATATTATCTTTCAAGTCACTCTCATATATCAAATTCAGCTTTTGATAAACCAAATCCATTAAAGATTCATATGGTTGAAAATCCTAGTAAATAAATAATATTAAAATATTAAAAATTAGAAGAAATTATTTCAACTTGATAATAATAATAACATACATTTTTTAGGTTTCAAATTGTATCCAACAAAAATCAAGTTGCTCAAAGAAATCAAATTGTTCAAACTTTTATATTCTAATCTATTCTTTTTTTTTTTTGGAATGAACGAATTTAAATGTGCTTCAATTTTTTTCAAATTTTGTTACACTCACATATTGACTCTGAATTTCAATTACAAACCTTTAACAATTTTGGAATACCATTTCCGAAATGGTCCTACCAGATAACTATAAGACAACAAACAACCTCATAAACAAAACAAAGTGGTGAATAATTATTTACAAGTGACAAATATTAAAAAAAAACTTAAATTAAGTTTGTCTCTTTGAAGAATAACAATGGGCATCCCAACATCACTATAAGCACCCTTATGAACCTTCATTTGTAAGCCTATGATATCTTGTATCCTCTCACGAGTAACAATTTTTGTAATAGATAATAGTATTCTCCTATTAACTTTAACTTTAACTTTTTTATAAACTTAGTCTAAAATGGGTTCTAGAATTAAAAAATATCCCAGCTATAAATAGTAGAGAGTTAAATTACCTTTTTCATCTCTAATTGATGACTACGTGATAAGATATTGTACATGAACAAATACGGCCTAATTTTTAGATTGGTCTTAATTGTTTTATTCATCCTCTCTATGATACCATAAAAATAACTTATTATTTTTTTCTCTCCATTATTGATTGGACAAATTATTTTTATCAAAGGCGTATAAACTCGAATTACAAATTGGCATTGAAATCAAAATTTATGGTCTTTAAGTATAATTTTAGAAACCTCCACTTTAACGTTAGACCTGATATACTGAGATGTGACTATTTGTCGCTTGTTAACGTTTGCCTCTGATTGTTTTTCGTTATGACAAAACATTGAAATGATAAGAAATTAGTTACAAATCTTGTAATAATAGTACAACACAATTTTAAAGCCTCAATCAATTTATTCAATTCATTTAATTGACAACTATTCAAGTCCAAAAGAAAAAAATAAAAGTTTTATCTAAGAAAACAAAATAACACTGCCATTAATTATAATTAAACAACTCAATGAACCCATCCCATGACCACGTGACCACGTGACTACACACAACCACATCACAAGGCCATAATACCATAATACAATATTCACACTGTCACACAAGTGCACATGACAACACTCATGCAAATGGCTTATCTCAATCGAGAGCAGTGCCACAACAGACAACAGATCAATAGAGATCCTCAACAAGGAGGCGAGCACGAACAAAGAAAGAAGCAGGAGCTGCGAAGTCAGAAGGACAAAGTTATAAAATAGAAGAAGCTGATGATGTAAGAAATATGACGTGATGTTATAACTCCTATTTTATTTGTAGGTCCACGCTAAATTTTGTTTGTAATTTTTTTGTCTAATAATATATTAAAATTTGATCATTAATTTAGTACTTAATAAACATACAAGATTTAATGTCAATAAAAAAGTGTATATAAATTAATCATCTCTCTATCTTAATTAAGTACGGACAAAAACAAATGTAGAAAGAACATATCTAACTACTCATCAAGCTACTTGTTGCAGAAAGAGGGTTAAAAGAGAGAAACTAATTCGTAATTATTTAAAGATTTCTTTATATCATGACAAATTTCGCGTAAGGTAAGTAATTTTTTCAATTCATCTATATAGTTATTATTATCTATAATTTATCTATGATTTATGGGTTGATGTTTAAATATAAAAGATTAAAAACTTACGTTGGGTTTGGTTGGTGTCTAAGTCGGTGGAGACAAATAACAAAACACAAAAATCATTTACCCAACAGTGTTCGGTTGCTGACACTGTCTATTTTTGTTCTGACTCCAGATTACAAGAACACAAAGTTGTTCCTTCTAAAATCATGGCACAAGATTTCTTGTGCCTGTCACAGAAACAAAACACATGAAAGTTGGAAAAAAATATCCCCCAAGACGCTGCATCATTAGAGTTAAACGACTTCGTTAATTTACAACCAAAAACACATTCTTCTCTCTTGCACGTCTCTCTTCTTCTCTCTGGTTCGTCTCAGCAGTCAAAGATGAGTTCTTCGTTTAATTTTTTATTTTTCCTGTTCATTTTCTCCCCTTCTCTGCCTCTTATCGTTTTGCTGCGTCCTTGCTTTACTTTTCTCCGCTAGTTCCCCTCTGCATCACCAATCCCCCACCCAAAGCCCCAGATTGTATCAAATGTAAGGTCTTGTCGTAGTTTTCGTGTTCTGACTTTGTTCAGGAGTTGTTAGCTTTCTAAGCTTCTTAACTGTTGTAGATGCCATCTTTTCTAATTTTTGTCTTAATTTAGTCTCATTCTGGAGCACTTCTGATGAATTGTAAGGATGGTTACTAGCTGTAGTTTAGCAGCATTTTCATCCTATTTTTAGTAGGTTCAAGTTGAATTTGTTGATTCTTCTTGTATATGTTCTTACACTAAAGCAAAAACCTCTGTAAAACCTCTCTCTTTAAAATTGCTTGTGCATATGGAAGATTTGGGCCCAAAATAGGTTTTCGACTTTCTTGTCTTTCAGTTTTTCCATGATACAAATTTTACCTTTGTTTTTTCTCTGACATTCATCGCTTTCGGTCAAAAACCCATGTAAAACCTTTCTTTTAAAACCGGCTCCTCTACTTTGTGCACTGATTCGCATAGCGTCTATTCCAGCTCTTAATTATGGTACCTTAAAATTCCAATCTTTAGGCGATGCTCTCCATCCCCAATCCCTTTCCTCCTAGATGAGAATTTGAAACCAAAACCCTCATTATAGTGATGAGTAAAGTTGATTTTGCATATGTAACCACTTGGGTGAGACATTCGATAATATGTTAGATTTTGGGGGCTTCACAGTAAACCCTAATTTTAACAATTGAAGATTCGGTTTAGTTTATCAGAATTGGGAATGTAGTAAATTGATTACATAGGAAGGAAGATTCGGTTTAGTTTGAACTTTTGTTTTGTGTTGGTAAAGAGAGTGGTCCAGACTTAGAAGTGCAAGATCTGATCTTACTATTATGTTGTTATGGTTTTCATATCCTTGTTTGTCGATTTAGTTTTCTTTTTTTTTTATGGTTGGAGATATGATTTGAATTTTTTTTAATTATTCTGTGTCTTGGAAATGGAAATATAGGTAATGAGATGTTGAACTTCGATGAAAGTTGGAAAAAAATAAATGCTCATGCGCAGTTAATTTGTTGTGCTTTGATTGGATGTTTAGCTTTCAAGTTTTTTTTTTCCAATTATATTGGAAGATGGATTTTTTATATGATGGCAAGTTCATGCACTGAAGTACTTCTTTTCCCTTTCTATTTTTTGTTTTTACTTTGAGGTTCAATTTTGGGAAGGGTGAGAAGTTTCGAGGTTAAACCAATGAAAAAGGGCATGATTGAGTGCAGTGTTTACCACTGAACATTAGTTTCTCCGTCTTCCAGAACTATTTCAAGGGCATACGACCAACATAAGTGAACAGGTAGAGAAGGATAAGATGGAATGATGAAAGGACAATAGGAGACAACTAGTGTATAAAATTGAAACATTTATTTAATGAGTGCTAGTCTGCACTAGAAGGATTTGCCAAAACTTAAATCTTATGCTAGGAAATGCCATTTTGTTGTTAGATACCTTGATTAGAAAAAAACTTAGATTGTCTCAAGAAAATTTTCTTTGTTGTGGTCATTTGTTGAAAGTTTTTTTAAATTAGAGGAGGGAGTGGTACTGAGATTTGATTGTAGCTAGTTTAGAGATAAGTTTCCATTTCTTGCTCAACCTTTTTCTCCACTCTTTGCCTTCACTCAAGCAGGTTTTTAGGAGTATATAGCGCATTAGTTGATGCTTTGAGTTTCTTTCTTTATTTGTGTTTCGAATTTTTGTATGCTTTGTTTTTTGTATTTTCTGTTTTGATTTTTTGATTATTTTTGTATCTGTGTTTTTGTTTTGTCTAATTTTTATTTTGGAATATTTCTTCTTTTATTAATTTTGATTCAATTTTTTTCAGATTGAAGGTGACATTACTCGGTTTGTGCATCTGTTGTCATTAAAGATGAGGTACTTTAATTAATCCCTCTTTTGTTTTGTAAATTAGTAATGTTGTATGCTTGATGGGTTGAAATTGTTAAAAGTACTATTTTTGCTCTAACATGCAATTAGATGCCTACTTTAGTGAGTATGTTGGTGCAGACTTGCTATTTTTTATGTTTTTGTTATTCTTATATCATTTACTTGTTGTTCCTTGGAAAAAATAACAATAATCAGTTGTTTTGTTTGTTGGTTTTTTTCTTGCTATTTTTAGTAATAAAATTTTTAGTTGCTGTTTATTCCAGTATTGTTAGTTGTGGCTTGTTTATGATCATTATATATTTTTATCTTTGTAGACATTTTTTATTTACAAAAATGGATAACAAGGATCATGATGCTATGTTTAAGTGTCTAACTTTGTTTGAGCTTTGGAATTAGGAATTGGAGTTTATAAGAATGGTCATATTGTTATGCTTGTATGTATACACACAAAAAACTAAGTAAGAGTGAAAATGCTATAGGTAGTAGGGTATTGGCAGTACCAACTAGGCAAGCTAATATAGATAGGATTTTGAATGAGGGTGATAGGAATAGCTTGTGGGATTTAAGGATGGACTTAAATACATTTACATTGTTATGTGAAATCCTTCAAGTCCATGGTGGGTTGAGGAATAATGGTCATGTGCCTATTGAAGAAAATTTTTTAATCTTCCTAAGAATATTAGCACAAAATGAATCTAATAGAGTAGTACAAATTAGGTTTATGAGGTCAAGAGAAACAATAAGTAGGTCTTCCATAGTATGTTGAAGGTTGTACTAAAGCTTCAACATCTGTTGTATGTCAAGCCCAAACCAATTCTTGAAGATCGCACAAACAATAGATGGAAATGGTTTAAGGTTAGTAAATTTAATTAGCTACAATAAATTGTCTAATTTAACTTTTTTTAAATACTAAACTAGAACTTTTTGTTGTTGGAATTTTGTTAAAAGGGATGCCTTGGTGCTCTAGATGGGACCTACTAAGAAATAATAGTTCCCCATGTAGACAAACCCAGATACAGAGGTAAGAAAGGGAAAATATGCACTAATGTGTTAGGGGTGTGTGATAAGAACTTAAACTTTGTTCATGTTCTTGTTGGATGGGAGGGTTCAACATCTGATTCAAAGGTTTTGCATGATGTTGTTAGTAGGCCTAATAGACTTCAAGTTCCAAGAGGTGTGTAAGATAAGAATTTTCAGAATGTTGTTAATTTTTTTTAAGGTTTGATTAAAACAACAATAGTAACACTGTCATTTGTTTATAGGAAATTACTATTTAGTAGATGCAAGCTATACCAATGGTCCTGGCTTTCTTGCACCTTTTAGAGGCACAAGATACCATATTCAAGAGTAGGCAAGAGATGGAAGGCCACCTAGGAACCCAGAAGAGCTCTATAGTAAGAGACACTCATCTGTCAGAAATGTGATTGAACATGCATTTGATTTACTGAAAAAAAAGATGGAAAATCTTAAGAAATCCATCTTTTTATCCAGCAGCCACTCATGTGCACATAATTCTTGCATGCTGCCTTCTGCACAACTTTATTAGGTTGCATATGACTTATGATCTAGCAAAGCTTACTCCTCTTGAAGCTGAGGATATACCAATTAGGGAAGATGCACCTTTCCCTAAATTTGTTGATCGTGTTGAGACAAGTAATGAATGGAGTCAATGGAGAGAGGATTTAGCTAAGAACATGTTTGATGATTGAAGAAGAAACCATTAAATTGTGAATTTTCATTTAGTTAATGTTTTTTTAATTGAATTGAGGGTTTAAATTTGGTTTGCTTTCATTATAACTAAATTGAAGGTTTGTTTTAATTTCTCTTTATATTGTTGACTTTCGTTGTAACTGAATTTGAGAAGACATAATTAAATTTATGTTTATTTGTTTTATTTGTACGTAATTAAATGTTTCTTTTAATTCAATATTGTCTTCTTTATTTCAAAATAAGTTTGAATGTATGTTGGTTAATCAGTTATGGAAATGGTTTGGAATGGTTTGGGGTATGGCATTGCATGGTTTAGGTGCAATGTCAAGAGTTTGGACTTCAAATGAAACAGAAGCATTTGTGAGCCTCATAGAGGAGGCAGTTGTTGCTGATCACAGAGGTGATAATGGGCAATTTAAGTCTGGTACTTTCCAACTTCTTGCTAGAATGATGGTTGAGAAGTTTCCTGATTATGGCATTGACAAGAGGTATACCAAAAATAAGCACAAGAGGATGAAGGACAAATATCAAACAACCTTTGACATGTTAAACTGCAGTGGATTTGGTTGGAATGAAAGCAAGCAATTCGTTGAGATTTGACATGTTGAACTGCAGTGGGTTTGGTTGGAATGAAAGCAAGCAATTCGTTAAGCTTGACAACAAACAAGTGCTAGAAGAATGGATGAGGGTTTTTTTTATATTTGTTGATTGTTTATAAATGCATCCTAATAATAATATGCTTGCCATGCTAAAGTTTTCTGATTTTTTTTGTAGAGACACCCCAACAAGTACTACACTCGTGGAAAGCCTTTCCCGCTTTACTTTAGACTTGAGTTTGTCTATGGGAAAAACAGAGCTACTGGTGCAGGAGTTCAAGATGCTGCAGATGCTGTTGTTCAGCTTGAAACTGGTAAAACTGAAGGTGATGCACCAGCAGCTCCGGCAACTTCTGCTGCCCCAGCAAATCCAACAGGCCCATCAGCCACTCCTGCTCTAACTGCTTCAGTCCTTCTTACTAGTTCTGTCGCCTCTACCAACAACACAGAAGGAAATCAACAAAACAAAGGGAAAAGGAAGATGAGGGATATTAAAGTGTTAGAAAGCCTTGCTGCCTCTTTTTCTCGTGCCATGACAATAGTAGAGAGAATGCTAAGATCATTGTTGATGCCATTGTAAGACAATTTGGAGCTAAGCTAGGTGAAGAGCTTGGGAATTTGGGGGCCACTGAAGAAGTTGTTAGGACTACAAGGATCTTCTCAAAGAATGCTCATGCTGGGAAGCTTTTCTAGGGTTCAATTGCACAACAGAAACAGGCTTATGTGAGGAGCCTGTTAGATGATAAAATCTGACTTTATGCTTTATTTCTTAATTAGTAAGTTATGGTACACTATTATATGGTAATGTAAGATGGTAACAATGCTTCTAGCTTAACTATTTTTGCTTCTATCATTACTTGTAATGGATTGAAATTTTTTGGTTGTGACCTGTCACTTTCAGGCTCACCGTTTTTTTGGAGCTACTGGCATCATAGTAGCTTACTAGGTTAGCTAGGATTTGCATTGTCTTGAAACAAGCTATGTGATATTGAATGACAAAATGATGAACTGTTGACTTGGTTTGTACACTTTTGTATGAAAGATGAATGGTTGGTTTATTAACTTTTTAAATGTTTTTCATATATGTACGTGTATGAATGATGAGGATATGATTCATTTTCAGGTATTTAACTATGGGCAGATACAACTTCTATGTTGTATTTGTTAGACGTCAAGTTGGTATTTTTGCAAATTGGGATGATGTTAAATTGGCAACTGAGGGGTGTCCTAATGTTAGATTCAAGGGGTATCAGACTTTGGTTGAAGCACAGAGTGCTTATATCATGGATCCAAATAGGCAGACTCGTCAAAATGAAGAAATTGTTCCTACCGCCAATGAACCCCCATTAATACCTAATCAATTTTAACTTCCAACAAATGCACAACTAAATGAAGTTGCAACTTTGAAGAAAAAAATGGCATGGAGTCAAGGATTTTTATTCATTGCCATTGGAGTCATTTTGGGTATTATTGTTAAGGACATTTTTAATAAAATATAAGGCTTGAATGTATCTTTGACCTATTATGTAATTAATTCCATAAATGTTTAGATGTTTTATTAAATTATTATTAGGTATGTCAATAGGTCGGGCTGGGCCGATCATGACGGGCTCGGCCCACCGACGGGCTGACCAGCCCGTGGCCCACCCAATGGCCCGCTGGGCCACTCATGGGCAAGGCCGGGGCGGCTCGTTCATGAATTTTTTAAAGCAAAAAACAAAACAACGTCGTTTTAAACAAAATGACGTCAGCTCATGGCCTGCCCATGGCCCAGCCGGGCCAAAAATGGGCTGGACCGAGCTGGGATTGTCATCCCTAATGATTATGTACTAGAATTTTTAACTTGTCAGATTTTTTTTATTCAATAACTCATTTCATTTAATTTTTAGGTTTCTCATTTCATTAAATATTTAGGTTCCTCATTTTATTTCATCGTAATTAAAAAAATACAAATACAATTAAAAAATATTGATACAATTATAAAAAATATTTATCATAATTCATTTTGTTGTTAAATTTTATGATTTTTTCTATTCAATTTTTCATTTCATTAAATTTTTAGGTTACTTATTTTTTTAATTCCTTATTTATAGATACAATTAAAAAATACTAATACAAATCATTAGTTTAAAGTAATCAATGAATTATATATTTCTAATCATATTATACTGAAGGGGTACTTTGGTCATTGACACTGTTTTCTATGTTCTGTCAACTGCAACCAAATACATTTCTATCCTCGAGACGCACATAGTTTTATCTATTTTGTTTATTACAACTAAACATCTCACCATTTCCAAAGTGAAATTGAGTCATGATCAAATAAGGAGGACGACTAGGGTCGGAGGAAGAAGGTAGGTTTAAGTTTTTATATTTCATTTCAGTTCTATATTTTGTCAAATTTACAAATTAGGACTACTATCTACCGATATTTTGGATACTGACCAATAATATTTTTTTTTGTGAATACGTACATACAAGCCAATATATTATGATATTCAAAAGATAACATGTTATTTTATTAATTATTAAATAAAATAAAATAATTAAAAATTATTAAACTAATATTATTTTTAATAAAATTTAATAACATATTATTTTATTCCATTTTAGCAAACTTGGATCAAAAAATGAAAGAAGAAATCACAAATAAAAGTATATAGCAACATTTAAATAGGTGAGATATTGTTGGAACAGAGGGCATAGGGGAAAAGGGTACAGAAGTAATGACGGAGCCAAGAATTTAAGATAGGAGGGCCCAAATAAAATATAGATTTCACAAAAATTTTCATATCAAAACTAAATAAAAAATAAAGTTTTATTAAGAATATAAAATAGTTAAAATTACAATGATCCTTGCCTACTTTTCATAGATTGAAATCTTTTCATAACAAGATCATTGTCAATATTTGCAAATACATCTCTTTCAATGTAACACACTAAACAATCATTCAATAGGTCATCTCCCATTTTATTACGAAGTGAACTCTTGATGATTTTCATTGCAGAGAAAGCTCTTTCCACTGTGGCTATAGCAACTGGTAAAAGTAATGACAATTTGACTAACAAATAAACCAAAGGGAATAACTGATGCTTTCTTGTAGCCACCATTCTCTTAGTAAGGCCTCTAATTCCACTCAATTCAGAGAAATTCTTATCCATACGTACATCAATGATAAAATTTCCAAGTTGATATTCAAGTTCAATTAAAGCAATAAGAGGAAACTTTGATGGATATAATTTTGCAAGTTCAATCAATTTGTCCATGTCAAATGCAGAAAAGGAGTCTTTATGATCAGGACATGCCATACATAAAAGCAAACTTGTATTGGCTTCATCAAATTGATTGTTAAGCTCTTGAAGTTGCATGTCAATCACAGAACAGAAAAGCTCAACATGATAATGATGAAGATTCGTCATTTCTTTGCTTATACGCCTTGATCTCCCTCTAACTATAAACTTATCTTGCATACCTATCACACTTACATTATTTTCATCATAAAAGTCAACGACTTGTTTCAATAAAGACTCCCAACCATCATCTCTAACTTGTTGCAAATGACATTTTGAGACTTTAACCAAATACATTGCATTCACTACATTTTGATCTTTTTTTTTTGTAAAACTTGAGATAACTCATTTGTAATTCCCAAGATCTTAATCATATGATACAGCATAAAGAGAAATTCAAAGCGAAGCATAATATCAATTAAATCAATAGCTTCAGCCCCTTTGTGAATCATCATTCCAATTTTCTCCAATAAATTCAAGAACCTCAATGACAGAAGAAAATATATGTAGCAAATTAATGAGCGTACCAAAATGAGATCCCCAATGAGTATCTCCGAGTCTTTTCAGTGCCATTTCTTGATTCAAACCTTACCTAGTTTCTATCACCCGTTGTGAAATTCCTGCGATCACTTTCTCCATTTATTTTTCTCGAAGCATATCCCTGCGTTTACAAGATCCTCCAATAGCGTTGCACAAACGAGTAATAATATTGGAAAAGGAACATACATTTAAATGCTTTTTAGCAACAACAACAAGTGTAAGCTGAAGTTAATGTGCAAAATAATGAATGTAGTAAGCACAAGAATTTTCCTTCAAAATTAGACTTTTAAGACCATGAAATTCACCTCGCATATTACTAGCTCCATCATAGCCTTGACCTCTCAAGTTAGCAATGCTCAAGCCATAGTTAGAGAATAATGACTTGATACCTTTTAAAAGTGAAGTTGCACTTGTGTCATTTACATGCACAAGACCAAGAAATCTTTCAATGACACATCCAAAACTATCAACATATCAAATGACGACTCCCATTTGCTCTTTTACTGACATATCTCGACATTCATCCACTAAAATAGAGAACAAATCATTACCTATATCTAAAATAATGGCCTTTTTTGTCTCAAATGCAGCTGCATTAATGATATCACGTTGAATATCGGGTGATGTAAGTTTGAGATTTTCAGGAGCATTCCCTAGAACAACATTCCTAATTTCTGCATTGTTAGAAGCTATGAATTTTAGTAATTCTAGAAAATTCCCTTAGTTTGTTGAATTCTCAAACTCATCATTCCCCTGAAAAGGCAACCCTTGCATGAAGAGATAATGAAGACACCCTATTAATGCATTTAGCCTACACCGATATTCAATTTTTGATTTCTGTGATTGCCTTGAAAAAGCTGACTCAATAGATTGAGATTGGTTCATTAAATTTTCACAAGCAATTTGACATTTATTATGATCAGAGTCATGATTTCCTACATATTCTCTTAATCTTGTTTTCTTTCGCTAAGCACTAAAACCTTCAGATACAAAATTAATATGTTTTCTTTCATGAGCAGTAGAAAAAAGATAACAATATAAGCAATATGTAGCATCTTTTTCAACACTATATTCCAACCAATCCTTGAAATCATCAAACCATGATATAATAAATCTCCGCTTACGATCTCTATCCATGGTTTGAGAAAAGTTATGATTTCGAGATTGACAAGGATATTTAAATAGGTAAGATATTGTTAGAACAGAAGGCATAGGGAAAAAAGGTGTAGAAATTTTGAAGCCTTTTGGGCAACGGAGATCTTCTGTACTGTTTTTCTTGTGCCTACATGTTCCAAGTACCATCTAACTATACAATAATTAACAGTGAGAAAATTTAATTAGGTGAGATATTGTTAGAACAAAGGGCACACGTGAAAAGAGTATAGACAATTTGAAGTCTTTTTGGCAAGGGAGATCTTCTATATCGTTTTTCCTATATCCACATTTTCTAAGTAACATCTAACCATACAATAATTAAGAGAGAGAAAATTTAAATAGATGAGATATTATTGGAATAAAGGGCAAGAAGAAAAGGGTACAGAAGATTTGAAGCCCATTGGGTCGCATTAGAAAGCGCATGCCAGCAACCAATCAATTAGGCCCTATTTAGTTGAGGGATTGGTAATGGAACGGAATGGAACATAGCACATTTCCATCATTTGTTTTGAAAGTTTCATAATAGAATGGATCTGAATGGAATGAAAGCGAAAGATTTCATGTTACATTCCATTCCATCTTAAACAACGAAAATATGAAGCATCCGATTTAAAGGGTTTAGGATGGAACATAAACTAATAAATACATGCTACCTAATATACTCTCAATAATTTTTCTTAATCCCAATTATTTCTTCTAAGCGTAACCTCCTTTTATATTATTTCTCCTTACCCTAATAATAATATTTTTATATTATTAATAAAAAATTGTATATAATTAATAATAAAATAAAAATTTTATTAATGCAACATTGAAATTATATAAAAGTTATTCTTTAATTGTTTGTATATATTTATGTTTAAATAAAATATAAATAAATAATTTTTAAATATAAATCACATATAGTAGAATAAAATTTATTAAATAATTAATAACAATATTTTATATAATTAATAATAAATTGTATATAATTAATAATAAAATAATAAAACTTTTATTATTTTAAAATAGAACTTTTTAATCGCAACCTAACCTTTTAATTGAACATAATTTCTATTTTAAAATCATAACATTAAATTTCTTTTACCGACTATTTTAATATCAGAGATATAATAGTCATTTATTATATATTACGTTCAATTCCATCCATATTCTAAACAATAAAATTACATTATAAATCTTTCCATCCCTCACAGACAACTTTTTACTATATTACATTATATTATATTATAAATCATTCCGTTTTATTCCATTTCATTAATTAATATCTAATCATACAAGCCTTCGGTCAAAACTCGGCCACAGGATTTCAGTGACTGGCTATAAGATTACGACTTTTCCTAGGCCCGATCACATCTAATAAAATTACACATTCCCGGGTCCCTGACTCGTTTACGCCTTGACGCCTTCTCACTGGCAGGTCACAAACTTCAAGCTACTTCATTTTCTCTCCGGCGATCCCGTTTCAGGTAAGCCTCCGATGTGATGTACTAATTCTTCTCCCTCTCTTCATCCTCTCTTACACAAGAGAGATGGGCACAAACAACCGTTGATGTGTGTGTGTTATGTAGATGGGTTGTCGCATCTGGGCAAAGAAATCTGGTTTTCTTTTTGAGGGGACTTATGATATGAATCGGTAATCCATAAATTGGTGTAAACGGAATTGTTTTACAGTTTGAAAAATAGGGTTTTTGATTACAGACGTCCTGTGGGATATCAACCCGTGTTTTTCTTTTCTCCTTTCGTCCGCTTTTCCGATTGCCATTTGACTCTTATTTCTGTTCTACAATGGCTGTATTGTTACAAGGTTATTTGGGAATTGGTTTGAGGTTTGAATTAATTGTCTGCAACTTTACACCCATCTTTGAAGTATCTAAGTTCATGTATTGTCCGTTGCCTGAATGTTCGTGCCTGAAAAAAAATCGGTGGCAGAAATTTGAAGTTTATCCGATTGTTTTGGAATTTTGATTGTTATTTTCTTGTAGAGTATCTAAAGGTGATTTATTTGTGGTTTCTTCTGCAACTTCATGCTCAGATGTGTTGTTTGTTATTTCTTAATTTGCGTTCGCTAAGATTGAACAAAAGTGGACTGCAGAACTAGATGGATGCAAGGGATGGACGAAAGATTCCACCTGGACTTAGGAATTCTGACTTCTAAAATGAGTTATCGATTGCCTATTAATAACTAATTGTTGTATAGAAACTAAAATTTATCTGCCTTTCGAATTTTCTGTTAACGCGTAGAAAAAGTTTGAGATAATTAGTTAGACGAGAATTTCAGCTTAGTTTAATCTTATCTTGGCTGTTCTTTGTTTTCTCATTATTTTCTTAGAATGTGTGTGCTTCTTGGATAATCAGTAGCTTACAGGTTTATATTAAAATTTGAAGGTATTCAAGAAGTGGTCAGACATGGCTTCCTTCAAAGCATTTTGGAATAGTCCTGTTGGTCCAAAAACAACTCATTTCTGGGGTCCTATTGCTAACTGGGGGTTTGTTGCTGCTGTATGTTTCATTATGATGATTTGAGATCATTTCCTTGATATTTCATTTATCTAACCAATTACTTCAAGATTCTACCTTTTTCCTTCTTCCTGCCTTCTTATTTGATGCTTTGAATAGGGGTTGGCAGACATGAAGAAACCCCCAGAAATGATTTCGGGGAATATGACAGGAGGTTAAGTATTCTGGTTTGATGAGAGCACAATTCTTTTTCACTAGTTAGTGGATGGTTAAGAATTCTGAATCTTTTTCATTACTCCTGCTGCAGCTATGTGTATTTATTCATTATTGTTCATGAGGTTTGCATGGATGGTACAACCTCGCAACTATCTACTATTGGCATGCCATGCCTCCAATGAGACTGTTCAACTATATCAACTCTCCCGTTGGGCTAGGGGTCAGGGGTGAGTAGTTACATTCTTTTACTTGTATTCAATCACTGTTTTCCTATGCTTATGTGACATATCAGATTGCGAATCTGAATAATTCCATCCTTTTGGAGGACACTTAACGTTAGGGCCTAGCCAGCCTCTGTTTCTTCTGATATAGCTGAAACACACTCACTTTTGAGATGTTGGCTTGTTCATGTTTGACTCCATATGTTTAATCTGATATGTGGAGGTGACTGCAAATTATATGAGACTAAGTTTATTTTAATTGTCACCTTCTGCTTTGATCCATAATAAGCATTATACATGAATTATACAGTTCTTAACCAATTAATTTCGTCCATTTGGTAGGTACCTATCACCAGAGAAAAAGGAGGAAGCTTCATCTCAGTAATTTGATGCTGCCACTTTACCACATTTAGTGCATTATTTGCTTTGATTTCGCAAGAAATTATCGTTAATCTCAACAGGAGACACACTTGGAACAATTTTTGTTTTGAGTGTACTGCGATTTTAACCCTGGAGTATATTACGATTGACTGTAGCGTTTTTTTGTTAAAATGGTGGTTTGATGAATCCTTGCTTCTTTACTGTGAAAGAAATTGCGAACAATGCTCAAGATATGAGATAACGTCCTTAGTTAAATCATGGAATGGGATTGAAATTGCATATTTCCCTTTTATCTGGAAGATGATGTAATCTACGAAGACCATGACAATCATCTTTTTACCATTGAAGGGACCAAACAGAAATCAATTTGAATGTGAGACTGCAATAAGAGAATTTGCGCGACTAGCCTTAACGTCGTGAAACAGTTATAAACTACAAAACTTCGTCTCCTAATGCATCGTAGGCATCAACTGATCAATGGTCCCTATGCTATCTAAAGTAAAAATCCAAGGTGGGGAACAAATCAAGTCCCAAAAACTACATCATCAAGTATGCAAATGGCAGACTCCTCTGACTCGGCATCGAAGAATCAACATGAGACATCTCCATAAGAAGGGAAGTTAGAAGGGATCGGGAAAGCCTAATCTTATAAACCGCACAAAGTAGAGTGGAGTATGTTACTGTGTAGGAAGATTCGCGATAAAAATCAGGAGGAGGTTAAACACCAGAGGTAGATGATGAGTGTTTCCTTTTCTCGATCACTGATAAGACACACCGATTGAGAAGTCAGGGAAACCATCTATTTAGCCCTAAATATGCTAATCGATTTACAGGAAGAGGTTTTTACCTGAGTTGAGAGTCCCTTGAAGCAAAAAGACAACGAAGACCACCGTGCAAACTCAGCCGACTGCTTTCCCAAAACGTGATGAAGAGGAAGATTCCAGAAAGAATCATTTACTTATACCCTAATTGTCAAGATGTGCATTGTTTTTTTCAAACGTTGTCTTTTCCTTAGCTCAAACACACATTGTCCAGACGTAGTCATCTTGTCTAATTGCTCTTGTAAGTGGTTCCATCCTCATGGGAGAGCCCCTCTCCAAATGTTCTTTCCTCTTAATTCATTAAGGAATTTTTTTAATTTCTCAACAAAAAAAAAGGTATGCAAATAACAATATGGCTTAAATGGGCAACGTGTTCTTCCCTGTCCAATCTCTGTTTAAACATCAAGCTCTGTTGTTCATGCGCATCACTATTAGTTATGGTACCAACAAATGCATGAACTAATCATCAAAATTTAATACCCAACAAAAACAAACCGTCACAGCAGCAAAGCAGGACTCGTCAAGAAACCGACAGGAGAACAAGACTGACCTAACTCCTGAGTCTCTAAACATCATACAGTGCTTACTCTGATATGGAGATATGACCTTAATTTGAACATGGCAACTCCTTGTTTTTTTTTTTTTTATAGAATTTTATTGGAGAAGGAAGATCCCAGCCCTTGCAAAAGTGTAATCCAATTAGGAGTCATCATCAATTTGGCTTTCTAAGCTTCTGCTCTTTTTCATGGATCTTAATTTATTGCTCCGTTCACTGTCCTTCGCTGCCTTCTTTTTGCTCCTTTCCTTTTCTTTGGGTGTCTTCTTTCGTTTTAAGGGCAATGCAACTGTCTCGTCTTCAATCTGGACGTCCTTTACATTTTGTGCTTCTACGACTTCTGCTAGCATAATGAATGGGGACCATCAAAGAAACAGTCGAAGTAGACAGCTAGTAACGCACGACACATGCCAACCATGCACAAGTCTGAAATGCTCTAAACATTTCAATAGAAAAGAAAATACCAACCTTTCCCATCAAAATTGCAATCCAAAACAACATTTGTTAGGTGCTGCTTCAGAAAGACCTGCATCAAAAGAAAAAAATCTTAAGAAATGGAACCAGCTGCTCTCATCTCTAAACCATTTTACTAATTCAACAATAAAATCTCTACAAATAGCAATTTGCACCAGAAAATAAGGAAAACAACACAAATATTGTAGTAAATTTAACAAAATCTCTCACAAATTGAGCCCAAGAACATACCGCTGAGAGAAGCTGCCGAGTCCTTACATCCCATAAGCGCAAATAGCTATCCAAACCTGAGTGAAGAATTGAGAAGAAATAATAAGATTTAAGTCCCAAAATAATGTAATAAGAAATTTTAATGCAAATAAATTTACCGCACAAGGAATATGAATCGCTAACTGACCATTCCCTAACTTTCATACAACTCTATCTCCTAATGCAAAGATAAGATGGATAACAACCACAAGCATGCATAAAAATTGCACAGGCATGCTTCAAGTTTCACGAGCCTTCTAATTTTCAAATTAAAAATCTTCCCCAGAACCTGCATTTAGCGGGATTTTTACTGGGTCATTGTTATTGTACCAAATTAAAAATCTTGCGGTATACCCACCACATGATGCTATCACGGGAAACTCTGGATGCTTGGCCATGGATTTGATGCTACCAGAACACTTCCCTAAAAAGCATCCCAACAATTTACCTAGAAATAGTGCACTCAAAGTTAATATTTCAAGGGAAGAATTACTGGGGAATGAGATCAAGAAAGCAGCATTAATATATGATTGGAAGAATATTCATGACTCTGTGTTCAAAGACCTGTTCGTATGTCAACAGAAGCAATATCCCCAGAACCATTTCCAATGTAGATGGTGTGACCATCTCGATCCTCAGTGATTGCTTTAATAGGAGTTTCTCTGAAATCGAATGAAATAACAGGTCTACGCTGAGCAGAAATGTCATAGAAGCGAACCTGTTATGTAAATCAGACATATCAAGATCTAGAAGTGTATGAAATCCAATTGGCTAACATTGCCAGGATTAAAGACAAAAAAAGAAAAAGGGAGAAGATAAAGGTATTGTAAGGAATCATAGTGATGAGATCAGATGGCATTCCTCGATTCATTCCCTTTCATCCTTCCCCATGACAAATTAAAATGATTCATCCAGTCATCCTACTTACCACAAACCAAAGATTATAATATATTTTCATAGAATGCCAGAAGACCAGTAATGAAACGAAGATATATTTTTCTTAGGGCATCACATCTGAAAGATAAACTAATTTCTAAAGCTATAGTGAATACGGATTGAACTATCCACCAGAAAAGAAACCACATTTCAAGATTTTCTTCATTCCCAATAAAATACACTATCTTCCATCAACATCTATGGGAATATATTGTTGCATTATTTCCAAATATAATAGAATGCAGTATAAACCACTCATATCTAGATGTACAAGTTTAAAGTTAATACGAGGCTGATTACGATTTTCCCTGGTTGATCTATTGGCAAACATATATGTGTGGGATTACAGAATTATTAGGAAAATGTAGTTTAAAGAATGCCAACAATTGTAGATACCTGATGGTTGTTAGTGCCAGCTGCAAATTTACGATGATCATCATCAGCCAGAAAAGTTACAGATGTAAACCATGTTGGGGTAAAAATACCAAGACTGTTTTTAGGAGGCTGCATCAAGTTTGAAATCCAAGGTAAGAAAGGGTTTGTTGTAAAAAAAAAAAATTTCCAAATACATACTTGAGGAGTCAGAAAAGGATAGACTCACAGGCTTTGCAGTCCAAATCTTAGAACACTTCTCCAGGTCCCATAAATTTATTTCAATACCTTTACTGAATCAGAATACAAGAAACAATTCATTCTGCTGCACAGTGGCCATAAACCACTGGTGTTTATATCAAATAGTAAAAAAAGAAAAATATTCACCCTCCAAACACAGCATATGTTTCACTTCCATCCACTTTAGAGCACAAGAAATGGCCAGAACTACCAACTTTCCACGTTCTAGAGTCACCAATACTGGTATTGTCCGATGATGAATTGGCAAATTTGACAGACCACAAATTCGCATCTCCTTTTGAAGTACATGTAAGCAAATTGCATGAACTACATTTAATCATCCAAGGGGAGATCAGAATTAAAGTGCTGATAGCATTAACAATACTGAATAACCGTATAACCCCAAACTTCTGATTTTAAAACTAACAATGAGAACAATACCTGGACTGCCTATGTTTTCTGAATAAATGTAAACCAACAATATTATCATCTTCAGGTTGAACCTCAGTATCAACATCAGCATTAGAAATTGAAAATTTAGTTTCTCCATTAAGAGGATTGACCACTTCAACCTGGAAAACGCATTAGGAAAACCAATATCAAATCTGAGCCAGTAAGTTGCATAATAATAAACATTAACAGCCAAATACTTATTCCTTAACGCTCAACCCAAATAAGAAGCTTACCGTGCCATTTTTTCGTGCCACTGCTAACAACTGCAGGAAATAAAGTTGCATAAGTTAAGAAAAAAATCAAACTGTAGCAAGGTAGCAACTCGCAGCAACAATAGAAACCAATAGAGAACGAACTAACCAGCAAACAGGATTGAATTGCAGTTCATACCCATTTCAATCATATAATATTACAGAAGCTAAGATACCCATCAAAGAAGAAATACACCAAAATTGACAAACTCCGCTTACAGGGTCTTGCTTCCGGTCATCAATAGAAGCGGCAAGCACACACTTGGTCGAGTCGGGACTACCCCATCTCTCAACCACCTGAGCAATTCCTCGATTGCCTCGAGATTCAACCACTATCATGAATAACGAAAATAGTTAAATATCCATAAGAAAATTTTTAAACAATCGATCACAAGATCAAATATTTTAATACAAGTCTACAAAGAGCAAATCTGAACCTTTAATTAGACCAAGTGAATCAAAAGTTAGAGCTCGAAGCGGCGGGCAACCAGGACACTCCACGGTTGTAGTCCGTGGCATTTCAGCTAGAGCTTCTTCTAAAGTTCAACTCTTCAAGGATGAAATTGACTTTGACAATTTGGAGCCTAAACAAGTCTTATTTTATATGCTTCAGGAGAACACAACTAACTGAACAAGTCCCTTTCCCGTTACTGAACCCTAAACCCTAACCTAATTTATATGCTTTCAGAAAAAGTAGACTGAACCAGTCCCTCTATCACTAAAGGCTAAACCCTAACCTTGATTATTGATATTATTCACGATTTTTTCAATATTATTTTTGGAGCCTAATATTATAAATTACATTAATTTATATTTTAATGTAATATTTTAACATTTCTCAAATTAAATTAGTTTAATTTCATATTAATAAAAATTCAAATTTTTATTGTGACATCTTTTAAATTTAAAGGATCGATTGTATTATATTTACTTTTATAAAACATCAATAATTTTTCTTCATATTGCTTGTTTATTACACACTAAACCGAAAAAGTTATTTTTGTAATGACTGAATAACCCTCTCCGTTATTGGAACATTTCAGTTTATCAGTTCTATCGTATGTCTCACATAAATATATGGATGAGATTTAATAAAACATGATAGGGCTTACATAAATGTATAATTAAAATTAACTGAAACAAAATTGGAACACTATTTTTTAACATTGAGGATTTGGTGCTCTCCATTATTGCTCTCTCCTTATTTTCTTGAGCTTATAATTGTTTTGGTTTATACTTTATTTCCTTTTGAACAATTTGCCTCTTTACTACAATCAACAATCCGGTGTAATGAGTTCCGTACCGTACTTACTGATACTGGATGGTACGTACCGTACTGATTGAAAAACGACACTGGAATATAAATTTTAGTACCGGGTTTAAATATCAGTTGATACCGGCCAATACCAGTTATTACCGACAGTTCCGACCGGTATTGTAAATACCGGTCAAATATTGGACGGCACCAAAAATTTTAAAAACTATAGGGATTAAGTTGCAAAATTTTCAATTTTTAATTCAAAAAAATAAAAAACTTTAAAAAACTTTTGAACTTCC
>JAOSBN010000034.1:41930-61126 GCA_027563595.1 Erythroxylum suave
ATTAATTTCGATATAATTTCTTATAATTTTCTAATAATAAAATTTAATTGTTTACTAGGAGTCTTAAATACTTTGTATTATTGTAATATTTTAAATAATTTGTATTATTCTTAATTTTATAATTGTATGATGATGATTGTCTTTGTTTATATTAATTATGGTTATTATTTATATGTAAAGTATTTAAAATTTATTTTTATTTCATATTAATTGTCATTATTATTTATTATTAAGATTTTTGAAAGCATTGTTAATGTAAACAGTAAACTAGTAAAATATACAGTACAACTGTATAATATACCAATATGGACTATTTTGCAAATTTTAAAAAATTTAGGGACTATTTTATAAATTTAAAAAAATTACTCGAAACGGTCCGATACTGACCGATTCCGGTACAGTTCTGTTCCAGAACTCAATCCGGTATCGAGTCCGGTACGATATTCATAACTTTGCAACAATCTATTCAATTTGGTTTCCTTAAGCCCCTCAAAGTTCATTTTGAATGGAGGGGAGATATGGAGCACTTCTAAAATGTAGCAATTCTAGAGCATGCTTTGGAAGAATAATCTGATAGGTTCTTAGCCCTTTTCTTCCCTTACAAGATTTTACATAGAAGATTTTTTGAATATGCCTTTTTCAACTTGAATGTTTTTGAATCAATATCTCTATACTTTCTTTTATAGATATACATAGAGTTGGCCTTATAAAATTGTTTGTTAATTAAATAATAAAAAGGTGAATATGTTAAAAAAATTTACATTGTTGCCTTTTGGCCTTGTTGACTTAATATAATATTTGATGTTGTAATAATCATATTAGTTACATTGTGAAAATATAGAAATAATGCATTGTTAATTTAATTTTTTTTCATGAGCATGAGAAAATAGATATGTGTTAACTTATATTTCATTTATTGTCGTTGCACCTCTATAATGACCAAAATTTTGAACAATAAGCAACACATAAAGTTATAATGCATAAAATGTGCCATATAAATGTGAATAGTTCTGCATGCTTTAAAAATTCACAAGGGTAGGTTATTGATTAGGTATGTTGCTTTATTGCTTTGAAAATATATCGGTCCTAAATTTGATTAGAAAGAATTTTACCAATGATAAAAATTTGTGTCGTCTTGCTATTACAAGATTTGAGATTAATTCCTTATCACTTTAGTGTTTTTCTCTATGAAGAAAGAGTTGCGGAAAATATTTACAAATGATAAGTGAGGCACAACTCAATATGGCAGGTCTCATGTCAGAGTGAAGATTTCTAAAATTATACTTAAAATTCATGAATTTTGGTCCCAATGTCATTTGTAATCTAAGTTTGTGAACCATTGATGAGAGTACTTTGTATTATTGATAGTGATGAGAAGGTAACAATGTGTTATTTTTATAATACTATAGCGAGGGCAATTGAAGCAATCAAGGCCAATATGAAAAATATGTTTTCTTTGTATGTACCTTATCTTGCAGTTATCAATAAGAGATGGAAAAGCCAACTTTATTTTCTAATGTTTACAATTGGAGCATTTTCGAATCCCAATATCCATTTTAGACTAAGTTTTACAAAGAAAATTGGAATTAATAGGAGAATGCTATTAAGTATTACAATAATTGTAGCTCATGAGATGATGCAAGATCTTTCAAGTATACAAATGGAGGTTTATAAGAATGCTTAAGATGATTTTAGGATGCCCATTACTATAAGCGACAAACTTAATTCAGGTATATATTTTTTACTTTTGTTATTTATTAGAAATTTATCATTATTTTATTTTATTTATAGGGTCACTTTTAATCTTATAGTTATTTAGTGAGACCAACTTGAAAGTGGTATTCCATAATTACAAAAGTTTCCAAGTTCTAAATCAATGTATGAATGCAATAGGTATGAAAGAAATTGAGTACATTTGAATTAATTCATTCCAATAAAAGTATATTGAATCACAAAAAATTGAACTATTTGGTTCATATAGTTTAAAACTTGAAAAAATGTATGTTATTATCGTTATTAAATTAAATATAATATCTTGTAATTTCTTAATAATTTAATTTTATTTGATTATGAAGACTCTTAATAGAACAAGTAATTATGTAAGTCCAATTTACCTTGAACATATCTTTGTTCTAACAAAATAAGTTTGTAAGAAATCGAGTTTGATAAATAAGAGTTACTTGAAAGATAATCTTGGATAGGAAAATATTAACATAACATTTGGTTCAATAAATTTGAATTATGGTGATGCTTAGACTCCTTTCACTTATAAAAATTTTGTACCAAATAAGAATAAAGGTTAATACGATTTAAATGGGTAATTGATTAAATGAAGTTTCAAATTTTTTATTTCTTCTCCTCTTAAGTTTACTTGTATTAATTCATACTTTAAGTTCTATACATGCAATATCAATATAAAACTATTAATTATAAATATTTTTATTTCAGATTTTACTTCTAGTTGGTTGTAATACTTAACACATACTCTTGTTATAATACTTTAGTCATGAAATTTTATTATTCTTTCTATTTGGTTTTTTGATGTAACTATTATTCTTTATTGTATAATAAAATTGCACATTTTTTCAAAGCAATTTATATTATCTTTAATTTTATATTTGTTTGATGATTAACATTTTTTTATGTTTATTGTTTGTATATAAAATATACGAAAAATAATACCAATGGAAATAAACAAAAAATTTTGTTTTTGCGATAAGACATCGTGGAAGGTTGAGAAGAATTTCACTTTGTTCCATATTGTATATATGCTATTATAGTGCTTAGGATTTCTCTGTTCCATATTGTATAAATGTTACTATAGTAATTAATCCATAAAGTGCATATGATCGCGCGTTATTTTCCTTGAGCATTATCTAATGACACGTTTATAACTGAACCGAAATCAAAAGTACAAAAAGCTTACCAGTCTTCTAAGGATTTAACAAGCAATCCTCAAACCTATAGAGTTCAGTTCTAGTATCTTACTATTTGCCAACTTTCGTTTTAGGGCATTTGTTTTTGGGGTTGTCAAATTGCTTCACCCGTCATTTTCCGCCCGTGACTAGTCGGGGTAATAGCATAATGTTCAAGCATAAAATTTGGTATTGTTTGGCCACATGAACCATAAATGCAGGGGCTCGGAAGTAGCTACTCAGGCTGGCTCGGTACCCTTAGCCGATTTGGACTCCATCCACACCATGCTTGAATACCCGAGAGAAGCTCTGGGTACGTATCTGTCTTTTCTCCTAGTCTCCGTTGAGGGGTCCATACTGTTGATATTTATTTGGTTAAATTTCTCAAAAAACTGCTCCGCCGTATCTCTATTCTTGCCCCTCAAATCCTCTAGCCCAAGAGTCACACACCTATTCTGTCTTATTATCTTAACCACTCATTTACGTGAGTCTCACGTAAATGAGTGGCTAAAATAAATTAAAACAAGATAAGTGCAGGACTTTTGGGTCAGAGGATCAGGTGGCTAAAATAAATTAAGACAAGGTAAGTGCAGGACTCTTGGGCCAAAGGATCAGTTCCCCTATTCTTAAACATGAATTGGAGAGCTGATCCTCTGGCCCAAGAGTCCTGTACCTACTATGTCTCAATTTATCTCAACCACTCATTTATGTGAGACCCACATAAATGAGTGACTGAGATAAATTGAGACAAAATAGGCACAAGACTCTTGAATCAGAAGATTTGAGGGGCATGATTTGAGGGTGTAGATTTTCTGTACCAGGATAGTACCTATTTAATCTCAACCATCCAATATAATAAATTGGATGGTTGAAATTAAAAAGGAACAGATGACATAGAAAAAGAGACGCAGATGAGCCTCCATGATTTGAACGGCCCAGCAGGGATTTAAAATGGTCATCATTTACGTCAACTTGTTATGATGTACCTGGGACCAAAGCCTAGCAATATACAGATTTTGAATGTATGTGAAATCGCCATTGCTGTATTTTTCCATGGAGCAGCTCGCGCTCCAATCGTTCTAATGCCCAGCAGGGGTCCACTTTAGACATTTCACTAAGCTCAATCAATCTCGATCCACCAGCCAATAGTGTTTGTACATCTCCAAATCCTTTAGGGGATCGGTACCGGTTGACTTACAACATCCCACTGAATTATCAACATTAACTTCCATTTGTATCGACACTAAAATGGATACAATTCATTCAAGCTGTAACATTTTATTATGCCATATTTAATGGTAGACACAAATGCATCAGACGTCATGGCTAATTCAAATGAATTAACATGACAGCAACAATTGGATTTCTTACCAGACAATTCAGAAATGACTATCTCAAATTTGAATTAACAAGAATGTCGAAAGCTCTTTACCCGCTCTTTTCTTGGTTTAGGTGTGCTAAAGAATTTCGATGCTGGACAAAAGGTCTAATGGCACAAGAAGAGGCGTTTATTGGAACTAAACATTGTTACTGTCGAAAAAAAAAAAATCAGTAATACATCATCTGTAACTACCTACTTTTAACTAGTTCAGCTTTAGGGGAGAAAAGAAGTCCCATAACCATATGCAAAGAACTCGTGATAGAAGTAACATCATAATTCAATTAGTAGCCCGAGATCTTTTATAATCTGAACAATAGATGAGTCTGAGACCTGAAAAATTACCTGACGGTAACGCTTCCCAGCAAAAATTCACCGAGGTGGTGAATCATGTTTACTTGCACATTCTACAACACACCGCAGGTGCATCCATTAAAACAATTGTTAACATAGTTGAAGCACAACTTAAAGTATCAGATTAAGTTTGAAGTAATTCCTCCCCAAAACTATATATAATCTTTTGAAATACATGAATAATATACTTCAAAGGGTGGCAAGTTTATGCATAACCTTATGATTCCTTATAACAAAGACCATCCCTCCTCTTCTTTCACTTCATTCACTAGTCTCCTCCTTTCCCAAACTTTCCCAATTTGAACAAGGATTTCAATCCTGTTCAGCAGCAATAATTGCAGTTTCTTACTTATAGAGCTCATTGTTCGTACGAATCTGAATCACAGAACTGAGGATAATGGAAGAATAAAGAGAAAGGGCTCTACAGCAGGAAAAACAAAATGGAATCAAGTCTTCAACCTTTGAAGGAGAAAATGAAAAAGAAACAGAGATTCACCTATGCAAGTTCCAACCTCCATTTGACAACATTAGGATAGCCAGGACAAAGAAATTAACAACAGGGAAAAACAAAAAAGAGAGACTAGTTTTAAGAACAAATAAATAAAAAATAACCAATGGTTAGCAATCAAAATGAATACCTCTCAGGACACTTTGAGTAGATTACCCATCTTGAGTTACACCAATTATCTCTTGCAAACAAAAATTCAATAATCACGAAACAGGTGAGTAGCTGTTTGATTAGAAAAAGGAGAAAAGAAACAAGAGGTGCGAATTATTTACACAACATGAATCCAAGTTGATTCAAGAATACAAGGTTGGCAGTCAAGACTCTGCATCTCAGGACATCAATGGTTCGTTACAACCATAGATGGATGCAGCTACTTTTTCTTTTAAAACAATTATTTGAAGATTTGTCTATTCTTCTTTCTGGTCTTCCAGCACCATTTCCCTGACCTCTTTCGTCTGGGAACCTGGGCTCTCAATTCTTCCATGCATTCTTCAAATTAGTTGCACAAAGGAGAAAAAAAAAAACTATACAAAAAAGGACAAAGAGTGGTTCCCATAATCTTCTTCTGTAAGGAGCTCAATTTTTAACTGATCAGCTACCTCTTCTTAGCAGAGAGAGGGGGAAACGTGGGCATTAGATCTTTTGATTTGGGTAAAGGAACTTCATGAAACCAAGGATGGTTTAGCGCCACCTCTGCCGTTATTCTCTGCATCATCAATGAAATCTATAAGAATAATGACCAAGAAAAGTTAAGAACCATGGAACAACAAGAAGATTCAACATAAAACCACTAAAAAGTAACTACCTTCTTAGGGTCGTAAGTTAAAAGGCCGTTTAATAAATCAAAGCCCGAATCAGAAAGTGCTGGAGATCCAGTGAAGGAAGTGGCAGGAAACTTCTTTCGCAGCATATTATACCTGAGTACGAACACCTATGTTAATGAACTACTTTGACCAGCATCCTTCATATGCAAGCTAACAAGGAAAGAACAAGATACTTACGGTTGCCTGACAAATTTTGCTTTCGCTCCTGGCAATTTGGAAAACTCAGGCCAAATCTTATCATTTGGTGCTCCAAGCATTCTAACAATCTGCATTTTTAAATTTCCAATATAACTGCTCTGCAGACAATAAACTAAAAGGCAATTGATGTCATGATACCAACATAACTCAACTACCTTGTCAAGTTGGTCAATTTCATTTCTCCCTCGGAATAGAGGTTCCTTTGTCAAAAGTTCAGCCATTATGCAACCAACTGACCACATATCAACTGCTGTTGAATATTCTTTGGCTCCAAGCAATAGTTCAGGTGCCCTATAGATAAATAAATATATCAACTTAGCATCATTTATATCCAGATATTTAAAAAAAACGAAAAGCTGAAAATATGCATCATCCATACAAAAGACGAATATAAAGTTATGCAAAGCAGTACATGCAGCATATCTCACCTGTACCACATGGTAACTACCAGAGAAGTGTAAGGTTTCAATGGGCTCCCATACAGGCGTGACATCCCAAAGTCACATATTTTCAACTCACCCTGATTGTTCATTAGAAGGTTTGAAGTTTTCAGATCCCTATGGAGAACCCAATTATCATGAAGATGTTTGATACCTTCCAACAGTTGTAGCATCAAGCATTTAACCTCACTTGTGCTAAATGGCTGTTTCATCATCTGCATCATCCCCTTGAGGTCATGTTCCATGTACTCCATCACCATAAACACACCATCAAGGTCATCCATAACAACTTCTTTTACATTGACAATTGAAGGGTGCCGAAAAGACAACAGAATGTTAATTTCCCTAAGTGCAGTCAACGGAAAACCATATTCTTCCAAGTTTCTGTCTCTCCCCAAAGCCATCTTGACTTTCTTTAATGCCACAATTTCCCCAGTCTTCTTATCTCTAGCTCTGTACACTTTCCCATATGTGCCTTCATTAATTTCGTTAAGCCTTTCATACTCAAACACACTTCTACAGCACTCGAGCATATTCACACTTCTATGAGTAGCATCTTCAGACTCTCCAACATGAAAGGAGTCGCTGACAGATTCTACTTGGTCACTTTCCAAATCTTCATCATGAATTGAGTCAACTTCCATGAGATCATTCTCCGAAACATCCCTTTCACTGACAGATAGCCTTGGTTGTTGTCCATCTAATTCTTCTCTCAGAAACTCCCCACTCTCAGGGCTGGAGCTCTTCCTAGTAAAAGTCTTACCAGACATGTCTTCATGATTGGATAAAGGAGAATCATCGTCAGATGCCCATCGTGACATATATATGTTCCGCACTTCAGTAGTCTCATGCTCTCTTTCTCCTTGTAACTTACCATTAGTCCCATGCTGCTCTTCAAGAACCAGCGAAGATGGAGTGACCACAGATTCTCCTCCAATCTGAATTTCAGCAACAGGATCCTTATTGAGACTCCTATCATAAGTAACATTTAATCCCTGATCTAAAGGGCTTCTTGAAGATTGAGGAGCCAAGAGAGTATCACTCTTCGAATCACTCCTCATTTCTGACGACCTCCTCACATTTTTGTCCACTATGTCCCATACAATAGGAGAAAACTTCCTCTTCTTCTCCGGAGGCAACTGAACTCCATCCTGAGAACTTGATATTTCGCCATCCTTTGCCCTAGGGCAAGAATCCTGGACATCTCCCCTCCAAAACTCACCCAACTCTCGCTCCTCATCACGACAATTAAATCCACTCCTTCTATAGTCCAAATTGCGCAGACCTGACGAGGCAAAACAATCCTTCTCATGCACCAACCCCTGATTCAAACCCACACCACGACCACTGCTTTGTAGATGTTCGATATCTCTTTTGGAGTACCTGTAAGACTCGTGTCTCCTTGACACGTCGATCCTTCCTGCCGCCATGTTATTAAGAACCAAAGTCCCTCTCAATCAATATCAAACACAATCAATTCCGCAGAAACCCCAACCCTAAACCCCAAAAAGTTCACACCGGCGAATTATCGAATCTTTTGTTTTTTAACCTCTTATCAACAAATTAATATCAAACAGAAGAATAAATTAAAGAAAAAGAAAACAGAACAAACGGCAAAAGAGCAGGAAAATCTCAAACAGAATTGATCGCAAGCAAATGAAAACCCTAGATAGCCGAAATCTGAACCGCTAATAGCCGCCTCTCCCCTGAAAAGACACGAGTAACGTAAAGCCTTACCGGAGAGAGATCGACAGAGACAAAGAGTGAGAGACAGGCTACAGAACGCCGATCGATGAAATCTCAAATCCACAAAGAAACAGGTGAAACGAGAGAAGGCTTAAAGTGAAGGGAATAGAAATGCTTCGAATTTTAAATGACGCGTATTCGGTTTGTCGGCGTAGACTTTAATACAATCAATAACGCGTGTAAACCTTGTCTGCGTGTAAACCTTATCTTCCAAATGAAAATAACGGTACCTTAAAAATATGAGTTAGAACTAACTTTACATTTTTAATTTTTTTAATTTTAACCTAAAATTTAAAAAATGATAATAAAATATTTAAATATTTAAAATTTTTCAATATTAGTCTAAATCAACACAAGAAATAAAGATTAATGAAATGAATTCGTTATTAAAAATAAAATTGCTAAGAAAAATGACATCTGTTGTTAATGAAATTGGATCATTATTAACTATTAATACACATCAATCTTAACTCTTCGTTATCGGTTTGTTCTCTTGATGTCCTCAGCTCTTTATTTTTTGTTTGTTTTCTAGATATCTCAAACTACTCTCATATTGCAACGTATTGTACCAGTAAGCTGCGTAATTTGAAAATTGAAAGCTGAAGACGTTGAGAGAACAAATTAAATCGTGAGATCATTCAGTTATGTAATCTAATTTAGGTCAACAAACTTAATGAAGATACTAACGTCGGGCTAGAATTGAAAAAGTTGAAAGTTTAAGATTTTATTATCACTTTTTAAGGTTCGAGTTATAATTAAACAAAATTTAAAGTTTGAGTTCTTTATTGACAATTTTTGAAGTTTGGATTATAATTACAAATTTAAGCAAAGTTTGAGTTTTTTTAATTATCTCTAAAATTTTATAATTAAAATAAAATTGTGTATATTTGTCAAACAACTTTTAATTATATCTTATTAATTTTTGTTTATTCGTGATATCAAAAAACTTTTAAAAATAGATACAATTTAACAAAATCTAAATTCTGTAAAATAACCAAACAATAAATGATAATTTTTAATTGTGATAATTAAAATAAAATATGAAAAATTAAAGTTTCTAATTTTGAGGATAATTTGTTAATAATAGTATAAGAAAAATAATTGATTTTTTATTTTGTAATTCCCCTTCTTTGCAAAGCACCTTACATATAATTCATAAATTTCAATTTAATAATTATTTGGAATTCCCCTAATTTGTTGCTAAATATTCGATTCAAAAAAACTCGAAGAGAATCTTATCTTGAAACTAAAGAATAGAATATGCCGAAACAATAGAACCACTGATAAGCCCAGACTCAAACCAAACACACATAAGAAATATGTAAAGAAGATGGGCTTAAGCCACTGATAATGGGCTAGGACGTAATAATACCCTCTTTACAATAGTGCATAGAAAATTGTTAAAACTAACTAATGCAACAAATTATACCTTATAACAGGTTTACTAGAATTCTTGAGAAGCTAAACGATGATATTGAGGCCTTTCGCTCCACAACACGAGTCATCTTCTATCGTTTCACTTCAGTGTTTTGCATTCATTAATTGAAATCAACACAACATATTCCCTAACAGTTGAGTCCTCGTGTTGCATTTGGTGTCCAATCACTTGCTTGGATTCATTACGAATAGTTTCTTGTAACTTAGTTAATGAAAAGGATAGTTCTAAATTTTAAAGAACTATGATTTTAACCAGAATCTCAATGTCTAAATTCAAACGAGTCAAGAAGATGTCAAATTTGCAACGAACTTACGACTTACAAGAAAAAGAAAGTTAGATCACACACAAACTTAAGTGAAGTAAGCATAGAACTTGAGTTCTATAATTTTGCCAATGAATCAAATCTTAAATTTTTCATATTTTTCTGGATCTGATTGTTTGATTCTTGATTGTATAACGTGGTAGCTTCCCCTAATTTTCAAAATTTGTGTGACCCAATACCTTTAGCCATGGATTCAACTGTTTTGCTCTCATATATAGCATTAAAGATCACATTTGTTTTACCTATTTCAGCCCAATTGGATTCAACAAGTTACGCCTGAAATGACCAAACTTTAGGTCGGATTCGAGGTTTTTTTATATTTTTTCAAATTAAGTTCAGACTCAAACTTTACAGCCTAACCCTACTCAAAATCCAATATTTTCAAATAAAATCGGATTATTTTGACTTGACTCAGATTCAGTATGACTGATAGCTTCAGGTCCTATCAAATTTTAGATAGCCCCATTAATTCTACATTGCTAACATAATTTAATCACCAATTCTCTTTGACCATAAAGCTATGGAATGGCCTTGGATTATGCTTGTGAGGAGATCTTGACCCAAATCGTACTACAAGCCCATCAAAACTACACTGGTTGCGTGCATCAGTGTATAATCCTCCATTCATTTGAATAATGAGATTTTTACCCACAACTCGAGACTAAATCAGATTTTAAAGTTTAAAGAGACCAACTCGATTTGACTTCAAACGACTTGAACCAATTAATTAACTAATATTAATTTTTAAAATTTTAATTTAAAAAACCTCGTTTTAATCCAATATTTAACTATTTATAAAATTAATATAGAGACCAAACCTAATCAACTCATTGCTTATCCTAATTGTTAATAAACAATTTTATCTTAATTCTCCAGAGACTCTCCCTTCCATAACTTCAAGGAATCGGTTAGATTGGATATCACTTTGCTATCAAAAGAAAAGCTTTCCTTAATTTAAATGTATTGTATATTCTCTTGATGAACCGTTAAAAAGATGCTTTCCTTCGACGCTGAGAGATAGCATCGGGAAAGACCGACAGTGAAGTAGTTCTCAGGCAACGTAAGTCTTACTCAAAATTGGTATGCAAATCAGCACATATTCTTAAGGAAGCAATTAAGTCCGTTCATTTGTTGCCTTAAAAGCAGGGCTCTAGTCATTTCTTGTATTTGGAAAATAAAGTACCACGAACCTAATCTCTTTGACGGAGAGAATTAAGCAGCTGAGATGACTGACCTAGCTAGCTAGAACTGTGTTAGTGGCGCCCACTTATATTGAACACGTAGCATGGACCGAGAAAGTAGACGAAGAACAATTGGTACGAGTCTTTGAAAATGGGGTATAGCTTTTGAACAACTATTATGCCAGTTTTGGTATGTGGTAAGTTCCCATTGGTTACAGGTGCTAGAATCATGAAAGCGAGGTCTTTCTTTGTGTCTTAAGGTGGCAAGCAATACTTTAATTTGATCAAGAAAAGAAGGCCCTTTTCCGCTCGGTGATTTGTGTTCTTCCTTAAATTAATGTGCAAGTATCCATTGAAGGACGTAATCAAATCTGTTCTCTTTTTTCCCAAAGATAGCATCCAGCTTTGCCTAAATATTCTCGTTTGCAATATTCTATGTTCCCGTCGCTGCCATTATTAGAAACAGAAAAAGCTTTTAGATTATTGAAGGAGATATTTTCAATCCTGAACGGCCTGCGCCTAGTTAAACCTGTTCTGCCATTTTCTTGGCGATTACTGAGGCCAAACGTTAAAATGGACGGGTTCTTCCTTTGAAGCAAGAAACATATACACGACATCCCAAGTGCAGTATATCAATGGACAGAAAATAATCTTTTGTCAGCAAGCATCATGATCTCGACTACTTTAAGCAGAATAATTATCGCGTACACTGTCTTTGTGGAATTCTAAATCCTGCAAACAAATTATTGGGCCAAGTTGAAAGGTGACGAGACTATCAAATTGTCCGGACGTGCTGCCTTCTGCCATGTGGATGGTAGAAACTGCAGAACAAAGGTCGTTTTACCTTTTACATATCTCTAAGTTCAACTACATCGGACCAATCTTTATCAACCTTAATGTTGATGTTTTTGTTTATATTTTTTAATGCATATATATAATATATCATCTGATTAATGAAATATATATATTATTCGCTCCAAACAGGATTCGTAAATTGCCGCAACTTATTACTGTTTTTGGTGATTTTGCAACAGTTGTCAAAACCAATAATCATGAGGTACATAATAGTGTCCCAAGTGGAGATCAAGCTACTTGTTGCACCATGATGTGACCATCTTCAGTAAACTGATATGTCTCCCTCCACCTGTACATATCCATCTAGCACCTTTGAGGTTAGAGAGTGAGGCTGGGTTAATCTTTCCTCAAGTTCTAATATTGCTTGACACTAAAGTATAAAATGGCATATTCGTTACACTTCCCAATCACATTATTCGTTTATAGTTTCTGATATTTAAGCGTCAAAAGTATAGTTTTGTACCTTATAGAAGGTCTTTGAAGCCCACTGCTTCTGCATTACATGTATTGACGAAGAAAATTGTAAAAATTGCCATTGTTTTTATGGGATTATCACACTTCAGGACCGCACTTTTTCTTCTATTTAGTCCGAGCAATTATCCTAAAATTTATTTTGCAAAAAGCTTTGTAAAAGGTAGGTGCACATGCATAGGAGTATTCTTGCCTGATTGAGAAACTTTAAGATAGTCATTGTCAGTTTACATTGAGACGCCACTTCGATTAAAATAACTAGTCAATCGCGGTTAGGTAGTAATAGAACCGCCATTTGTATGTTTACCCGCCATTAGGACATGCACCGAGGCTCGCTATGATTATTTTTATTAGAAGGAAGAAACAAAAGAAAACATTGCAAGAGATAAAGAGATAAGGCTTAAAATAATAATTGTAGCAGGTTCAGGCAGGGTTAAGCATGCGCCTACAGACACCAGATGGGTCTGATGTAAAAGCCGAGCCACTTACATTAAAAGTAAGTGACATCCGATTCCTCGACTGTAGATATACATGGAAATTGAAGCACTTTCAAGGGCAACTAGAGTGAGAGCGGAAAACATTTCGTGATCTGCAGATTGACCTATATGCATGGTGAATCACGGACACAAGTGATTGTCGGGTCATTTTCAGGATTTGTAATGACGATATGGCAGTTGGGAATTGAAGTCCTATGAACTCAAGGGTCAGAGATCAGTTAAATGGCCCGATGAGTCAGAATGGCCCGATGGTCCCCCCACAACGAATTGCTAGTTAGAAACGCGTGATGGTTTGTCAAAGAATGATCATTCTCTTTACTTCTTTCTATATTCAAGGCTCAAGCACAGACAATTCAGGCTCCAATCTAAAGATTATAACCAAAAGAAAAAATGTAAAGAAAGCATATATAAAGCTTCTTCTTCCCTTACAGAACCGCTTCTCAACTTTTAACAGTTTTCTTATCCTAAAATTTTCTACAAAAACCATTAAGAAATAAATTTACGGACCATTCTTCCTAAAAATTAGCTTAAAGAGTTCATAAACTTATAATTTTACATCAGCTGCTCTTATATATTACCGACGTGAGACAATTAGATCGACCTTGTAAATTTCCATGAACAAGTTCAGCTGGCATGAATATACATATACATCAGCCATGACACGTCCAACGGTCCAACGCCCCGTTACTTGCTCCCTTAGTTGCTTTGGTCGGACTTTACTATCAGCGTATTCAATTCTAATGCGCATGTGTCTCTTGAGAGGAACCAAACCCAAGCGCTAATTGGTGTGTCTACTGGACTTTGAATAAGACACATATTTTATTAATATAGTAAAATAAAATAAAAGACAAATAGTGCGACAGGATACAGGTGTAAGTGGTTCTACATGTGTCCCAAGAAACATGGCACGAAAACAATCTAGAGAACGACCTGCAGAGCCTTACCATCCACGTATGGTACGAAAATGCGCAATTGTCACGTCTAAAGGATGGAGACCCCATGACCATGAGGCCTTCCTCTATCTCAATTACTATATTGAAGCCAATCACCATTTATTGGCTATTGGTCCTAGGTTTACCACCGTAACCTGTGCGTTGCATCTTCAGGAATTGCAGGCCATACGATTCGATTACTTATCGTACGTTCATTACGCATGGACCCGCTTGATTGATCAAGGTGTTTGGTCAGGATTGTTCCGATGGAAAAGATGCATCACAGAAATGAAATGTTCAAATTTTAATGACAAGTAACGTACAAAACTCTCCAGAAGGAAGCAACTTACAAATTATGAAGTAGACACGTGGGCAGTACCAGTACTTGAATTAGAAGCCTAAATAATACGCAAGTGAACTATTCATGATTATCGGCGTTGCTCTATCTTAATTAGTCATCTATTGGGCCTACCATTAAGAAGTTTTCCTTACTGTTATAACATGAATGCTCAGAATAAATATGACTGAAACGCAATAATAAAGTTTTCATTATTAAATATTTATTTTATTTTAGTATTAATTTTTGTATAAAATAATAATAATAAATACTCCTAAAGTAAGTTAAAATAAATTAAATAATTGTCAATTTTGTAAATTTGTTTTTTAATTATTGTAAAGTTTATAATAAATATAAAATAAAACTAAATATTTATATTATGTCAATGGTAATTTTAAATAACTAATATTATTTAATTAAGAATAAAATCAAATTATGATCAAAAACTAAAATAAAAACTATTATTTTAGAAATTATTAAAGAAAGAAAAAAAAAACCAGACATAATGTCTTTAAAAACCCTCGAGATTGGAGGAGTGATTCTGCCAGTTAGGTCACCACGAAGAGGCAATCCAACCCTGCTTTTTGTGTTTGGCTGGAAAGAAAATTTAATCTATTCGTTACAGGAAAGAAAGTGAAAACGGATTCCCGGATAAGCATGGAAGCGCGGGATTTACGGCACTTTTCCGTACCTAAATTTTGCTTGATATTAATTTATAGCAGAAAGGCTCGAAAATAATCTTTTTTTTTTTAATAATAATAATCTACAACATACCATCAAAAGATAAATTTATCCCCAACAAAGTAAATTGACAAACACACAGACAGGATCTTAACCACATATTTTATATGAGTGTGGCTGAGAATCAATAAAACAAGAAAGGCTCGAAAATAATCTTAGGACGTTGCATCACTCCCAACTGTGAAGTAAAAGGCTGGGATTGGCTGCCAAACCCGTAAGCCAAATATTTATATATAATTATATTCTAGCGTGAAATGGTCATCGTTCGTCATCCAATTAAAAAAAAAAGAGTTAAAAATCTTAAAATCATCCTACCCTTTGATGACGTCAACAGAGTATCCCACGTAGTAAACTCCCGAGATCCTCGTCAAAGTCGACCGTCCACGTGGAGAAATCTGCCCATACTATTTATGGAAAGACCCGAAATCTTTGGTCCTTCAATTCTATTCAATTACGATTGGCCCACTCTAGAACGACCCTTAGCTCGACAAAAACGGCTCCCCAAACGCTACACACTGCACGATGCCCGATATCTACGTGCCCCTCTTTTGAGTTACGACTCGACACTTCTCGCTTTCTCATTGGCTCCTACCAACTAAAAGTTTTAAATCCGGGCCCACGGAGACCCGCCTAGCCACGTAACGCATCTCGACCAACAGCCGATCATACACGTGTCGAGCCCACTGCTCTTAAAAATACTACTCTCAGCTCGACCTTTCATTTTATGTAAGTTCTTGTCTGTCCTCAAGTGAGGAATTACTTATCGGTTGAAGGAAGAGGCGATGTTGAGAGAAAGAATCTAGTGATAGCTAGAGAGAGATGGATAGTAGGGGGGGTTGCTGCATAGCGAGGTACACCGGTGGTGGTGGAGCGTACGACATGTCAAAAGTTGACCGGATAATGCTCAGATTCAGGCCGATCGCTCCCAAACCGGCGAATCCTAACCCGACGTCGGTTACATCACCACCCGAGGCGACTGACCTAAATTCTAGATCATACAGAGGCAGGAGAAGGTGCAAGACTGTCAACTGCAAGAACGGTAAGAAGTGTAACGGTAATGGTACTAGAAAACGGAAGGTTTTGAAAGGAGAGAAGGCAGATGCCTCCGTGGTGACGCTTCCTCTTTTGCCGGAGAGTTCTGATCGGAAAGAAGAAAGATCTTCGGATGTTGAGTTTCTGCCGACAAGTCAAGCAAAGAGCGCGCCGACGTGGCTGAATTTTGGCAGCGGCAATGCGGAGGATGTTGATCATGATGAGAAGATGTTATCAGCATTGATGTCCGCGGATCGGACGGTGGTGATGCCTCGGGTGACTAAAGTAGTAGGATCGTGCGTGACCGTGGAATGCGTATCGGACACGTGGGTGGACGTGGATGGGTTAGGGCGTACAGACGAGGAGAAGAGGGCGAATCTAGAGCGGGACACGTGCCCAGGGATAATATCCGACGGGTTTGGGAGGGTTACATGGACGAACCGAGCGTATAGGAAGATGGTGAGTCATAGCCGCCTAGCGGATGATGACGCAGTGGAAGTGACGGTGTGGTTGATGATGAAAAAAGAAGTGATTCCCTTGACCATGGAGCTCCCTGGACTCCTAGCTTTCACGTGCAGGGTTAGGGTAGAGTATCAGATTCAGAGCACGTGCGTGAATGGTAACGGGAAGGAGTTAAGAAGCTCGATCACGGTGCCCTGCGACGTTTGGAGGATGAACGGCGGTGGTTTTGCATGGCGGCTGGACGTGAAAGCCGCCCTCTGCTTAGGCCGGTAAGAAACATGCGGCTTATCACCTGGTTTTTTGCTGGCTACCTATGCATTTTATTACCTTAAACTACACTACGTGCTGATGGAAGTTGGTTCATAACGTGGTACTGTGTCTGTCTCTCTCGCATTAAACTGTAAATATGTTTGGTCCTTTTGAATCGTGCACTGTTGAACCACGTGCTGTCTCTAACTTTAATTGCTTTGCTGTGGGTATTTTTAATTTACTTTACACGTCTTTTGTTAAACAGAATATATGAGCAAAAGGATCGTGTGATGTACGAGTGGGGTATAGGGAGCGTGTTTTTATAATTAGAAGTACTGAACTCATGTTCTACATGATTCTATGACTATCATTTCATCAGCCACCTTTTAGAAAGCTTATGCTTATGCTTATGCATGCAGCACCGACCCTTTTTCTTTAACCATGTTTTCATTTCCTCCTCGACTTCTTGGTTATGCTTCACTATTATTTGGAACCAGCAGAAGAAACTAATCCTATCCATAATTTAAAAGGGTTTAATTTTGCTCTTCTTGTTATTTAATTTAAGGTGTATATTATATTGTTCCTTCAATGTTATCAGGCCACACTGATCTTTCACAATTTTAATGGAACATGTTAGTTCTTAAAATCTTTAATTATAAATGTTGTTATTGCCCATTAGCGCATGTTAACTTGATATAGGGTGTGAAATTTTTTTAATTTTTTCAAGTTTTTAATATTTTGAAAATAAAAATAAAATATTATTTCATAATTATATACAAATATGGACAGATTTATTTGTTCTTAAAAAATAGAAGACCTCTGTTTACTTTCAAATCCTAATCTGTTGTTGATGGAGATGATTTTACCAAATTCCTCGAGGCATCATATACTGAGGAATGAGTTATGCTTTTCTTAATTGAAATGGCATGGAAATTAGAGAAAAATCAATGCAGTTAAAAAATAAACAGTTTCTCATAGGATCATAATAATTGAATAATTTGAAAATTGTATATCAATAAAATATGAAAAAATGGTCAATTACGGGTCATTTACGCATTTTTTGTTGGTATCAGTACAAAGATGGTAGTGTGTTAGCTCCTTTATAATGATTTCCTATGTATTAAAAAAATTAGGATTGTATTTTTATTAAAATTAAATATCTTATATTTGATGTTTGAAGTTTCTTAAAATTTTCAATTAAGTCTTAATTTAATTAAAGACTAATTTTTCTTTTTTATTTTATTTTATCTTTAATAAAATTAAATATCTTATATTTGATCTTTTACTGTAATATTAGATTTTGGTGACAATTTATTTGTAGCAAAAAAACATATTGCGACGATTAAAATATTTCATCACTAATACTACTAATCAATTAGCGACGAAAATAAAAAATGTTGTAAAAGGAAAACTTTTGCCGGCGTTATAAAAAATCATCGTCAAATGCTTACTATTTAGTGACGACTAAGAAAAATTGTCACTAAATGATATATAATAGGTGACGATGTCAACTATTTGTCGTTAAATAATATTATGGTGACGATTTTAGAAAATGTCACTAAAAATTATTAAACATTTGGCATTGAAAGTTGAAAATCGTCACAAAGGTCAAAATATTTGGCGATGATATTCTAAAGCGTCATCAAAAGGTCAATATTGCGTGACGAAAGTTTGATTTAGTCGCAAAAGGTTAGACATTCAGCGACGATTGCTTGTCATCGTCACTAACGCTGCGTTTGGTTACCGTCTCTAGTGTGTGCGGAGACAGAACGAGACGAAAATTTGGAGACAGAACAGAACAGAAAGTAGAGACAGAAATGTGTTTGGTTGCAGCGGACAGAACATAGAAACTGTCTCCGTCTCGAGGACAGAAATGTGTTTGGTTGTAGGGGACAGAACAAAAAAACTGTCTCAATAACTAAAATGCCCCTTATATTATGATTGTAAATAGATAATGAATTGATTATTTTAAATTTGTATGAATATTTCTTGTAAGTATATTTGTAATTATTTTATTACGATGATGTTATTACAATAAAATTACTTAAATTATTATTACTTACTTAATTACATGACATTTAATTAAAATATTATTATTAATTACAACATAATTAATAAGTATTTTTAATATTTTAATATTAATTCCAACATTAAATCATAACACTAGATATTGTCATTAATGAAATAATTATAATATTTAATTATTTAATACTGAAATTAATTTAAATATTAAGTTAACTTAAATTAATTAATAATGTAATTAAATTTAATTTAATATTAATTAAAGTTTTAATTAATGTATCAAATAATTCGGGC
>JAOSBN010000035.1:0-22380 GCA_027563595.1 Erythroxylum suave
ACTCCCTCAAGTTTACGACTACACAAGACCATTATGTGGAATTGTGTAGTTCGTCATGTTCATGGACTTACCCAAACCATAAAGATGTGCTTATGTGTTTACATGTGTGATAAGTTTGATGCGTACATGACTTCTAATTGCTTATGAATTGTTTGAAAGTGAGAATTCTGATAAATAAGTATTTGAATATTTTTATATAAACTTTCTATGGTTTCTGAAATGTATAATGCAATGAGTTTTGAAAATGATTTTGACTTGTTATTCGTTATAAACTGTTCCCACGAGCTTTCAAGCTCACCCCCTCCTGTCCCCACCTTCAGGTAATGAGTAAGGGATGGAGTGAAAGAAAATCGAGGCATCATTCCAAGCTTGTTTATGTCGTATTTTGGAAAAGATTTTTGAAAGACGCAAGGATTTAGTCATTTTTTTAGAATTTGTAGTTCATGTACTTTTGTATTTTGGAGATTTCAGATTTTGTTCTATTGTGACTTGAAAGGCCATTATGGCTTTGTAAAATCCTTTGTTATAAGGGAATTGAAATATGAGTGATGAAAATTTGTTGTAAGTAATGTACTAAAGAGTGTGATGAAGTAAAGATTAGAGAGTATTATGATATTTCCGATAAAATGTTGAGTTATGGTATATGTATTTCGATTAAGAGTTGGACTTCGGAAACGGGGTCCAACAGTAGTGGTATCAGAGCAAGAAGATGAATCGATAATGATCAAGAGTTGGACTTCGGAAACGGGGTCCAACACTCTCTATATGCACCAATACTAAAATTTCTATTCTCCTTTTGACCTTTATTTTTTTTGCTCCCTAAGAACTTGAAGCATACACTTATCCATTTCATAATTCCACCTAAAAAATCCGTTAGCTTTTTTTCATCATAATTCACCTCTACGTCTATTGTGTCACCTCTTTTTTCCAGACACAATCCCACATAAATCATCTTATACTGTTATTAATCTTACTTTTCTCAACAACATAAACAAGTACAATTTTTTTAAAGACAATTACATTCAAATGACAAACAATCATGTTTACAGGTGGCCACAAAAAAAAGAAAAAAATATAAACAAAGTTACATAATATAATGACAAAAATATCAACAAATCAATATCGAGAAATGTAATCACTCCATGTATGCATAACTATAATATTTCTTGTTAGTTTTCCTTTTTAACCATCTTCATTTGTAGCAATTCCTCCAAAGACGTTATCATCCTCATCATCATTATTCAATAGTTCTCTATCAACTCTTGCAACAAGTTCTTCATCCGAATCATATTGTATTAAAAAGTTACGTAAAATACAACAAACTAACATAGTATCAGATAATGTGTTCACATCATATCTTGACATCTCAGATAAAATGGAAAATCTAGACTTCAAAACACTGAATGCCCTTACAATTGCATTACGTAATGAAGCATGTCTCATGTTATCTCTTTTGCATTAGTTGGAGCCCGCTGAGAATACTCTTTTAAATGATATCGAGTGCTTCTATAAGGAGCAATAAATATGGACCTCAGCATATATCCTGCATCAACTAAATAAAATTTACCTATAAATAAAATTAAAACCATTTACTATGTGCTTATTGACAATAATACTTTTTGTATGTAATATGAATTTAATAATCTTTAACTAAAAGATCCCTTGAGGAACAATGAACTTATCTTCTTTAGCTAATGCATTATCTAAAATTCTTGAATCTTAGGCTGAACCTTCCCATTTAGGTAAGACATATGTAAATTTTAAGTTAAGTCAAAAGTGCAGGCAACTAAGACATTCATTATAGTATAACTCTTCCTTCCTTTGTACCATGATATTATTTCTTTTGAAACTTTTACTTTGATACATATTCCATCCAAAGGGCCAATACAATTGTAAAATGTCTATAGAATGTATTAGAATTTTTTTTATTGATATACAAAAGTATGTTTTTGTATATAAACTGTTTTAAAAAATACTTGAAAATATGGATAAAATCTTCCTCCATGATTGATTATTTTGGGAGGGACAACCAAACCATTTGGTTGAACCAAAAATTGACCCTGGAGGATAATTATTGCTCTGAGTATTTGGTGAAAGTGACGACTAATTGTTTCAGTAGATCGTCGGAAAAAGAAACTTTGTAAACGTGTGCTAGCTCTATTACTTAAAATATATAAAAATGTTCTAACTTGTTCCTTCACCAAACTATATTGGTTATCTCTTAACAGTCCCCTCCCACAAAAAATTGAACATAAGTGAATAAACGCATCATAACTCATGCATAAAATACTACGTGCATTATAATGTATCTCTCTTGTAGTTAGTAAATGTAAAATCGTAGGAGGTTAATAGTTTCGCAAACTGTCTAATTTTACGTGGTCGTCTCTGACATGAATAAAAACAAAATCAATCAAAAGCAAAATAACAAATGACACTAAAATTTTAGTAACACAGTTCAGCACTTCTTGCTGATGTATGCGGGGCCCTCACCCAGTTCAATACTTTCACTGAAGTACAATAGATTTACCCAAAGATTTACTGAGCCGACACCACTTAACCCTTGACACTATCTCTCAACCTTACTTCTCGTGAAAGATTTTTACACCCAATAACACGATCAACTCGTATTAACCTCAACAAAGCATTTTTCTAAACAACTATAATTAAAAATTATTAATAAAAGTAATTCAAGTGATCAATCAATTAAGAATAGAACAATAATACATTTGAGATAAAAGAGAAGATCAATTCCCGAAAAGTTCAACTCCATTGAAATAAATCTGGAAATCGTCGCAACAACAATGGGCTGATTCACGTAGAACTCATAATCAAGTCATGAAAACTTTTGCAGAAATCATAGTTGCAAGAACACCTAATCAATGACAACACATCAAAGAAAACGCAATACAAAACCATTAAGCCCAGGTGACGTGATCCAGAGAAATTCCAGCACAAAGATAATCAGCTGATTCACGCAATTTCCAAAAGAAAATTACAACGGCACTTGCAAACCCATTAACCACACACAATCATGAAAAGTGCAGCCACATAAAAACCCCAATATAGAACCACAAATCATAGGTTGTGTATGTTATTCACCTTCAACTGTTCATCAAATTTTTAATCAACATAAGGTAACAACCGAAACTTCCAAATCACTCCATATGGCACAGGACACACATCTTTCAACCAAAATTCAATCAACCATATATCACCATAAACCCAAAAAACACCAAAAAAAAAACCTTCAACTATTTTTCACACAAAAAATGCAGTTGACACCACCCACGCTACTCATAAGACATCAGCCGTAGATGCTTAACAAAAAAAACCACACCATATTATCTTTTCAGAAAACCACTTAATTCACGCTCAAAACATCACCCTTGTATCTTTTTCATAAATTCACTTAATTCACAGCGAAATTTACAATAATACCTTTCAGCCACTACTTTGATGCAAATCATCTTTATTCAAAATAAAATTTCAGCAATATTCTTCATCTTCTACATTCACGTCAAGCCCACAAGTCTTTGTCAAATTCACATATATCTAAGATAGAATTATATTCTATCTAACACATTATCTAACTAGTTTTTTTAATTCAAGATAATCAAAAAATTTAATAAGTCCAACTTATAAAAATATTACAAAATAAAATAAATAGATATATATAATATATATCTAATATTTGACGTAAAATTTCTGTAAATGTAGGCGATACAAGGGGATTTGTAGGCGATATAAGGGGATTTGAAAGAAATGGACCAACTTCTTTCGGCTAGGATTCTGGCTGATTTCGGACCTGATTGTCCAAACAACCCGACTGTTCGAAGCTTGAGATCAAAATTACACAGTCCAAAAGTAATCGAATTTGGACATAGCCTAACAAATCTTTGCCAAGTAATGCCAGCAATAATCATAACTAGAAAAACTGAAGGAATCTCATTATTTGGACAGCCTGTTCTTGTCACATCTGCCAATGCAAAACCAGCTTGGAGTTACAAAGAAAAGCAAAAGAAACCCAGAAAACAAATTGGGAAAAATCGAATAAAATACAAGAAAAAGGAATGGCCAGATGGGTACATCCAAGAAACATGGTAAGCCGACCCAACAATTTTGGAAAAGACAACAGTTGTTGTCTCTGGACTACTTGTGTCTTGTTTTAGACGAGCAAACTACTATAAATAACATGTTCAGTTCTCGTCCACACGCACCACCTCATGTACCTCCTCGCCTCTCTCTAATTCTCTTCCTCTCGTCTCTATTTCTACTAGAGAAGAGACAGAACAAAGAGACGGATTGAAGATTATTTGAGAGTTGCAGAAAAAGAAGAAAAAGCCATGGATGTTGCTAAGCTTTCCTTGAGAGTTTTCACTGCAATTATCATCTTGTACGCTATGATCTTCCCTTTGGCTCATTCCCAATCCTCTGCTCCTGCTCCATCGCCGACCAGCGACGGTGAATTTCTCTTTCAAAACCCTTTTAGTGATCAGTTTCAACACTTACTTTTTCCTTAGAAGTCTGATTTCTTTTCTGGCTTTTAATGTTTGCAGGGACAACAATCGACCAAGGAATAGCATATGTCCTAATGCTGGTGGCTCTGGTACTCACTTACCTAATTCACTGATTGTCTGATTCTTACATCAGCCTAGAGGTAAAGAAGACATGTCATGGTCAAAGGTTGGATCTTTATGGGATGTTTGTTAATAGGTGTAAGTCAACTTGAGAGCATTGATGCCTTGATGGAGGGAGTTTTCGATTGTAATAACACTATTTTGGTCCTTATAAGTGACGTCTAGAACTTGTACTGGATGGTGCTTCCTTCTATTTTTATCTTATAATCGCAAATGACTGCTCGATTTCCAGTATCTTTCTTCTTCCTTAAGATTATGGCTTCCATCTTCCATAATATTCTACGTTTCTGTATTTGATGTCGTTGCTCCGACTGGAAGATCGAGAGCAAACTATCAACAAAATAACGTCTTGTCGAGGCAAAATTTTTGAACCGGGAAATAGAGCACCAACTCATCTTCAAGGTTGTTGCTTCGACTGGAAAGCCGATAAACTTTGAAATATCCAGAGCAGATCAACTGCAATATGCCGGAAGAAATGGAGTATGATGTCAAGTCATCATGCCCCGACAAAGCATGAACATCTAAAAACACATAGGAAGTACAGAAACATAGAACATTATGATATCATAGAACCAAAATGAAAAATTGATAAACAATCTGTCTATAAGAAAAGAGATGATCTATGAAATCAGCCAACTTTAGAAAGATGAAGGATCATAAAGTGTCAAGTAAGTAACAGCAAGAGGTCCCAAACCTATGGATGTGATAATAACTGCGACAATTTTAAGACAAAAGGGTGAAATCTGCTTTTATTCACTTTACAATGTAATTTGTGGTGCTAAGCAGACCCTAAAATACAGAGAGTTTGCTAAAAAATGCCGAAGGGAAGTCTACCCAGAATCTGAGGTCCAAGCTCAGACAAAAACTTTGATTTTCTACCGTACAAAAATTTGCTCGGTTTGAGCGGAATTGTGGAAGGAAAATTGGAAACTAAAGAAGAAAGATTTCTATTATGAACTTCCAGCACTGGGAAAAAGCACCCATCCATCACCAAAACTGTATCTTCTACTTCTATGCATGCTACATTATTCATGTAAGAGCTGCTACTTGTTCCTCCAAGGTCGGTGTTGCTCTCAAGCCATCACCAAACGCTGCTTTTGACAAAGATCGAGAAACTGATACAGCAAAATCATGGGATCCAATTATGAAGTTGCATGCCGGTGATGATGTAAAGCATACTTCACTACTTCGTAGAATGAAACAACAATCCCCACAGATGGACCAGCACGACCAACACGAGGACCAACTCCTGTGAAGAGTCCCTTCAATCCTCCGTCCCTATCCCAGCAAGTAAAATTTCCAGATGTTAGTTACAACTGCAAAATATGGGATTCACCGTTAACACCTACAATATATTCAAGAGAACCTGTGATGATTAACAATATTAATTAGTATATTTTTTCATTCAACAACCAAGGGCACCATATACAATGTGCTAGCCACTGTATCCTGATGTATGGTAGTGAACAGGAATTGGTTAGAGTATATTTTGTGCTTCAAAAAGGGAGTTTCATGCACAATTTCTCTCCTAAACCATACATACTGAAAATGGTATGAATGGATTGGAGAAGAGAAAATTTCAAACACCTCAATCAACACTTGCACGTAATCCGACTTCAAGGTGCAACAAAAAATGTGATGCGTAACAAGTAAATTGGTAAGGTAGAGGACCCGTCATAAATAACGTAGAAGTTTAAAAAAAAAAAACAAGATCACACAAAGAAATTTTTAAAAAGATAAAACAATATCATTCATAAGAGGTAGCATGTAAATGGAAACTGAGCTAAGATCAGAATGGCTGTAGCCACAATTGATAAGCAGGTTTATGAATGTAATAACCAACATAGGGAATGTGGGAGGTGTTTCCTGTAAAGACAAACTAAGTTGCATGAGTAGTACCTCCAAATTTCCACCAACACTTGTCGCGTTGTCATCCTTACTGCCCGGGAAAGATCCTTCTGGAATCAAGAATAATATCATACTCATTATAATTCGATCAACAATGCAGTCAATCAGGTGCAATATGAACCTAGTTGAGAAAACCGAATTGCAAATGAATTCTTGAGGATCTTATCTCATTTGCTTCATAGAAGGCAAACAAGACATCACATTCCATATTTCACGTGTTACCTATAGAATTCTAATCATCCCATCCTAAATTATGAAAGTAATGAAAATTCTAAGAAATATTATTAACAGTAAAATCTACAAAGTTGCAAACTAAAGATAACAGGACATGGTAGCAACCTCTATTTGCCTTCTGGTTTTGGCAACATCCAGAGGACAAGTGGCACCAGCTGCCAGACTTCCTGCAATAAATCCAGCTGAAAAATTCACACCAAAGATAGCTGCCACATTGAACTCCTCACCAACTAAATTCAGAAGTCTTCTCCTTGTCTATACCAGCAGAAAGTAGAAACAGAGATTACTGGTCGGAAACTGCCTGGAGATACTAGCAACTGGGAAATAACCTAAAATATAGTTCTGTGAAATGAAAGGTTCTTACAGGTTCAAGAGTTGACCAACAAATTCCTGAGAACGGAACATCACGAGCAAGTTGTGCTCCCATGCCTGTCCACAGCACGCGATATCCTTTCACTGTAGCAAGACTTATGTCATTCGAAGCAATACACTATGTAGAAAATAGCAGAAAAGATACTGAGTTTCTTAATCAAAAAAACTTAGTTCCCAATGTATCCATGTTGTCCTTATAGACCACTCTACTTGTCTATGACAAGAGAGATAATTGTCAATATAACTTGCTCATCAATGTACACACGTGGGATCCTCATGGATATGGTTCAAACCATATGGGTGGCAAGACTTATCATCTCAACAGATGTTCAGGTCTTACCCATCGTTCACTATTCCATTCCATGAAACTCTTATTTTTCTTTGAAGGAAGCGGCAATGAAATTTAAATAAAAGACTTACAGTTGCTTTGTGAAATATTTATGCCCCTAACATTTGAGATGATCTCAAGTAGAGTTTGGAAAACTCCAGGAGGTTTCTGGCCACCTTGGACAGCCTTAAAAGCCTACAAATGTTCATATGCAGTAAAATAAGAAGCTAAAATAAAAGCAAACATTGAAAACATAATATTGTTGTGTGCAAATATTATATGGACCAAAACAAGAAATAAAAAATGATACAAGATTTCCAATTTCACATTCCCCATATCAAAGAACAAAATTACAAAATACAAAGGAATAGTGTAAAGCATATAGCTTTCACCTGCATGCGTGTTCTAGCAAGTTCAATAGGATAACAAGTTGCACAAGCTAAAGAACGTGCCAAGGAGCCAGCTAGTAAAGGAGCATATAATGTTACACCAGGGAGATGTCGTGAGGTGAGTTCCTCTAGCCAATTTCGGAATAAATCATAGCATGGCAAATAGATGCCCACCTGCACCAACAATAACAATAGACTAAGATTATATTTCAGTGGCATAAAGGCATACCAGTAGAGAAATTCTATTTTTCAGATTAGAACATACTGTAGGTACTGCCAAAGCCAAGCCAGCATTTGTGCCTCTCCATAGCCTGGCAATTCCCTCCTGCAAATTATCTCCTCAAAGTAAAAAAACGAAAGTGATTTCACCAGCCATTAAAGGTTATAAACAAGCATTAAAAGAACCCAATGTGTAAAAGAGCCCCATAGAATAGAACATAAGTAACAATCTTATGAATACATGACAGAAGGATGTTCACGGACTACAGTCTGACACCGACTTCTATACAATCTTGTGGTGGAACATTTCTAGTAGACTTCAACCTTTTTCTTATGAAGGGGAAACAACAAACCATAAACTCATGCAGAAAAACTACCGAGAACCACAGCAGCTATTCCACGCCTTCATTTCTATTTTGTTCCAAATAGCAATATATCAAATCGATAACATTCAAAAGTATCTTAGCATACCAACTAACCTGTCTTATAATTTTATGAAACACGTCTAGGGTTCCTTTATAATGAAAACAATCAGGGGGGCAAATCGATACTGTTCCATGAACTCCAGCCCGCGAACATGAAGGTGAACACCGTAGATCAGCAAACATCTAACCAACAAGTACAACATTGAATCAATCAAATATTCGGTACAGATAATGACTGGACAATCAATCAATAAACCACCTAGACAGAGCATACCATGTTTGGACCAAAATACGACATACGACTCGTGATGTTACTTAGGGGATGAGAGTACTGAACCCCAGCAGCTTGCGCTTGCAACCTCGTCTACATAGCAAAAACAAAGAATCATGTCAACAAACTCAATTCCCCCATATCAAATAACCTCGCAACCTTCAGAGAAAAAAGAAACCATCTTCACCCGAACTAACACACCAATTACACACGATAAAGAATCACATCGACCTGTGTCTACCCATTAAAGCTAGCGTCTTTTAAATCTTCCATTGAAAAACAAAACCTTGCCTTGACAACATCAAGAGGGTTAACGATGATTGCAGACAAGAACGCGGCACCAGCAGCGGAGAACGCCCTCTCTCCAATCCCCAACTTCCCGTCCGACGAGCTTTCCGATATATGACGCCGAGAACCAGAGTCCCCAACCTCCGGCATCAACAAATCACGACCGTCGATGTCGCCTTCCAAGTTATGCTCCGTACTCACCCATGGGTTCTGAGCTCGCTCCGCCTCCACCATCTCAATAATGCGATTCGGAAACGTAATCAAACGACACCCAAATCACATAAACAGAAGAGCTTCCCTGATCATAATTAGTGCTAACTTAAATGCTTATCCTAATCAAAACGGTTAAAACTTAGGAGCTCCATTTTTGGACTTTGTCAGGGCAAAACATTTGGTGGCGCCAATTGAAACCGATGGTTACGGGTTTTATGGTAATTATCTCGGATTTCAGGGGGCAAGAAGATAAAAAAAGAGAAGCCCTAATCTCCACTGAAGCTTTGCTAGGACCACTGGTTTAACGAGTGGTGGTGGAAGCAAAAGTCAGTGAAAGCTTAGGACTTTGCCCTCTAAAACTGAAACTGTAAAACCCTAGAGAGAGAGAGAAACGAAGAGAACCTTATATTTGAGCGAAGCAAGGTCGCCCGTACATTTCTTCTAGGACTTTCTACGCCGTTACTATAAATTTACCGTTAATAGAAAAAACTGAATACCCAAAAATAATATTTTAATAATTATTATTAAAAAGATTAAAAATTATTTAAAAATATTTTATTAAATTTTATTTATATATTTATTAAAATATAATAGAAATATCATAATCAACATAATACACAACCTAATTGAAAATGATTTGAGTCCAAATTTAGAATTATTTATTTATTTTTACAAATAACCTTTAATTTCTACAAATACAACATCCTAGCATATCAAAATCAAAAAGACGCCGTCTGTTATTCGCGGTTTGTCTGACGATTTTCAGACAACCAGTCAACGGCTATCGATCCGTTCATTTTTGTCGGTATCTTCTCCGGATATCTCTTCCAACGCCCGCCCTTTGGTCTCGGTGAGCAAGAAAGTGAAACAAAACCCTAACATGTTCGTGAAGGCCAAGACCAGGAGGGCAAATTTAATTTTCTTCACTTCTTCGTTTAAAGTGTAGAATTGAATAGCAAACGTCCCCACTATTGCCCCCAACTTCCCGGCGGCGGCGCTGAGAGCGTGACAAGTGGATCTCATCCTCGTCGGAAACAGCTCGGCGGGAAGTATAAATGTTGTGCTGTTAGGACCAAAGTTTGCGAAAAAGAAGGTAAGACCATAAAGAGCTGCGAACATTTTCGGGTTGTGATCACGAAGATAATCATATTTGATGCTCATAATCAACAAGAAAGCTGACATCATGAAGAATCCTAAGAGTTGGATGGTGAATCGGCCGAGCTTTTCAATGAAGAAGACGGTGAACCAATAACCAGGAAAAGTGCCAAGTAAAGCAATGACGAACATGGCTCGTGAAGTCTGGAAAACTTCATCCAGAGCACTAAGATGTTCGCGCTTTTTAGTAATTCCGATCGCCGGAAAAATGTCTTTCTGTGTCAAGTTCTGACTGTAAAATGCTATGTCCAACAAGAACCAAGTGCTCATAGTACCAATCAAATGGAGTCCATGTCGTTGAAAGAACTCGTTGGAGAACAAGGAATAGCTGTTGGAAGCTTTAAACTGTGCCAACCTCTCAGGTTCTTCTTCAATCTCGATACTCAGAACTCGGCCCATATCAAGCGCAGCTTGATTAGCATTTCCTTCAATGATCGCCGTGTAACGACCGGTCTCCGGCATCTTCATCCGCCAATAGTACGTTACCATGGCGGGTAAAGCACCAAGCATGAGTACAATCCTCCATAGATAGTCACCTTGAGGCTCTGTTGAGAGTACAGGATCTTCGCTGAAAGGCTTAGCATCACAGGAACTGAGAAAGATGAAAGAAAGAAGCGTCGAAACCAGTCCGGCGAAGATAATCCCAACGCCCTGCATAGCAAAAACAGCCGCTATAAAAGCCCCACGATTTTTTTTATTAGCATACTCCGACATGATAGTGGCGGATAGAGGATAATCGCCGCCGATCCCGAACCCGAGCCAGAACCTGAAGAAACAAAGCGTACCAACCACAGATTTCGACGTAGACCCGAACGATACACCTGAGAAAATGGCGCATACCATCATCAGAATCAGTGTGACCCCATAGGCTGCCTTTCGACCAAGTCTGTCTCCAAGCCAACCGAAGAATAGTTGGCCACAGAGAGTCCCAACTAGAGCTACACCAACCACCATGTTACTAACACCGAGCGGTAGCGTCCCGGGCTCTTTGGTGGAGGGATCGTAGTAGTAAAGCCGGCCGAGGAGTTTCGACACGGTGGCGATGCAGAAGAGATCATAAGCATCTGTGAAAAAACCCATTCCAGCGATGACTATGGCGGTGACATGGTACCATTGTGTTCGAGCGTTATCTAGGGCGGTGAGTACCGCTAGATTGCTTGGAGCCATCTTGTTTGATCTCTGTCAATGGTTTGAAGATTGCAATTATAATGGCGGAGTTGGAAGAGAGTGATGGAACCTTATTACGTCAATAACTAAGAAGAACACGAACTTACATGGAGGATATACCTCCAGCTTTGGTTATGGAAGCATATGCTCCTTTTGGGACGTCTCATCAAGTTCTACCTGCTACGTCTGAATGTACGTGTGTGTTGTGGGATTCATCGCCTTATGTGATTAGCCACAACATTAGCTCAAGCCATGCACACACGCTTATATTGTTAGCGGCCACAGTTCATAACTTGCATAAATTAATCTTACTTAAAAGTATATTAATTTAATAAATTATTAATTATTATATAAATAATTAATAAATGTATTACTAATTATATAAATTTAAAATTACAAATAATAAAATATTAAATTAAATTAAGAAAATATAAATAAACTAAATTTAATAAATAAAATATTTCATAAGATATATTATTGAATATATAAATTTAAAATTTAAAATAATAAAATATTTAATAAATAAAATAAATATTTAATAAATAAAATATTTCATAAAAATATATTATTGAATATATAAATTAAAATTAATAAAATATTAAATTAAAATAAGAAAATATAAATAAAATAAATTTAGTAAATAAAATATTTTATAAAAATATATTATTAGTCATATATATTAGGTTTGCTTTCTATTAGTTGAGGGTATGATAGAAAATAATAGTTATGAAAAGGTTATTAATGAAAAGTAGAATTTCTATCGCAGAAGTACTTTCTTACCGTAACCTTCTTTTTGCTTATTGATTTTCATAGTAACATTATACTTTTTTTCGACTTTTAATTATTTTCTAATCCAAATATATGACTGTGTTTAAAAATTATAATGACCACACCACACATTCAAATGTGGTATGTATAATGTCGTTTTGTTTAATTAGTCTAATTTAATTAACCAAAAACGACATTTTGTTCAAAGGTTTGAAACAAATAGTTCAATTCATTACTATTCTTAGAGTGCGCTTGGTTTAGCTTTTGGCAGGTAGAAAAATATTTTTTTTCACTGCAAAAGTTATTTTAAAAAAACGAGTGTTTGATTGTAAACTTCAAAAGCACTTTTGGAGTAGAAATAGCTTTTTAAAAAGCTAAAATACAGCTTTTTCAAAATTCAAATTTGAAGCTTTTCAAAAAAACACTTTTTCAGGTAGATTTTTATGTCAATTAATGAGCCTATTTTTTAGTCTCTTTTACCCTTATGTTTTATACATAATTCCCACAATTTTACAAACACATCTTCACGTTTATTTTGAAATTTATATAATATTATTTTTTGTATGTTTTAATATTTATTTTTTAAATTAGTTTTACTTATGTTATAATCTATACAAAAAATTTGGTTAGATATATTTTCATTTATGTTTCATATGATTTAAAATTATATAATAATTAATATATTTTGTTTTGCATATTGTTTAATATATTTTAAATAATATTTATATTTTAAATATTTTTATTATAAAATAAAATATAGTTAAAATTAATAAAAATGCTTTTTATTTTTATGTTGCCAAACAGTCTACTATATGAAACTCTTTTTAAAAAGTTATTTTTTTAATTGACAGTCAAATAATCAACTAATTTAAAAAAAACTGCTAAAAAAATTTTTACTAACAAAAGCTCTACTAATATAAGTTCAACCAAACAGACACTTAATCCAAGTAAGAATGTATCACAGGTGCGAGTGGCATTTAATGTAAGAAAAGGCAAAGTCGAGCCCAAAAACAAAAAACAGGAGAACTTCCTCATTCGAAATCGAAGCTGTGTCGTTGAATGACATTAATTTCACCTCTCCGTACCAAACAGGAGCTTTCATTTTCCCGCAAAATGAAGTGGGAAATGGAGACAGAGGAAGTCGAGGCAGTTCTAGAGAAGATCTGGGACTTGCACGACAAGCTCAGCGACGCAATTCACTCGGTTTCGAGAGCTCATTTTCTTAATTCCGTTAAAACCCTAAGGAAATCCGATAAGAAGAAGCTCTACGGCGACGACGTCGACAATAATCAGGCGGGCTTCGTGTTTGTGAAGGATTTTCGGGTGGACGATAATGAATCCGTAATGCAAGAGGCCAAGAGTCTTAACGCCATTAGAACTGCTCTGGAGAATCTTGAGGACCAGTTAGAGTTTTTTCATGTAAGTGAACTTTTCCTCTGTTTTTTATCTTGTTCGTTGAATTGGGTTTTGCTAAGACATGCTATGTTTGGTTCTAATGGTTGGTGAGAGATTCGAGGAAATGGTACGGCAATACTTGGAAGGAATTTGAATCGTTGTCGTTAGGCATATTTTGGGGGTCGAATTAGTGGCTGAATTTCTGTACTGAGCTACGACCCTGGAATTCTTAGTTATTTGCGAATTTTGGTTATCTTGTGATTGGTTTCCAGGAAAATGCCTTTTGGAGGTAGTCAATTACAGGTCAAAAGCTTCTTGTGCTTGGTCGTGGAAATTCAATATCTCAATTACTGTAATGGAAACGTAGAGAATATGTTCATTGCCGAAAGAATATCCAGTTTTGTCCTCTTTAACAAACATCCAAATAGGCGGAGAAGTCCTAAACCATTACATCTTTTCAAGTTGTTTTATCTTTTCATGTCATTAAGAATTTTCATTGGAGGCTTAGGCCTTGTCTTGGAGATTTTCTTTTTATGTGATGTGATGAACTTGTAGAAAAAAAAGGGCATTATATCCACTTAAATTAATGCTGTTTCTAATTGATTTAGTTATCAAAAATGAAATCTCAGTATGTTTTCTTCTGCACACAATCATCAGTGTAGCGCTGAAGCTAATTGTGGTAAATTATGAAGGTAAGTATGAAGACTCTGGAGAATATGTTGGTTAACTTTTCAACATTATAAGGATTTTTAGGTAAAATTCTTGGTGCATGCTGGCCAAAGAGATAAAGATGATCACCATTGAACATGATGGTCCATATGAAGTTTAAGTGTTGCATCAATAAATAACTGAAAAGAAAGTTGACCAATGTATCCTTAACAGTCACAAAATGATCGCCAACTGGTTTTTATATCATTGTCAAGGCGGTGTTTGTTCAGTCGTTGTATTTTCCAGCAGATGCTCGGTTAAGATCACTAATGTCTGCTTCAAATGATGCAGATTAGATTTATCAGCTTGTTAATTGGAAATCATAGAAGGCTCCACCATATTTGAACTGTGGTGGAGGAAGATGTTTCTCACATTTCTCAGTTCATATGCGTCATACTTTTGAATGTGGAGGATATTTGAGGAGAATTTCATTCAACTTGTTTCATTTTGCAGACCGTGCAAATCCAACAGCGTGCTGAGCGAGATGCTGCAATTGCTCGATTAGAGCAAAGTAGGGTTATCCTTGCAATGAGATTGGCTGAACATCAGGGTAAGAAGTACAAAGTGATTGAAGAAGCTTTCGCATTAGTCGGGGATGTACGGGATGCTAGTCGGTTCACTTCCCCTGAAAACCTATATTGCCCAGCTGAAAACCTTGTTCAGTTTGAAGGGAGAAGGTCCAATTTACTTGTCAGAGTCCTCATTTCCAGTTTTGATCTTGCAAAGAAGTCTCTTAAGTTGGAACAAGTAGGTGGGATTCTTGGAAATGCCGCGCTTTTCACAATTAGCATGATAGCGTTGCTCCATCTCCATCAAGTGGTTTATAAGGAGCATCCATATAAGCAAGAAGACCATACCTACACCAGTAGGAATGCGAGGAAAGCTTCGCCTTTGGATGGCACCTCATCTAATGCTGGTATCAAGCACCTGGATGTGATGCTAGCTCGGGGTTGAAGTAAATGTTGACTCAAATCCTTCGTTCAATGACGGAGGCCTGCTTTTCAAGTATGAAGATTTTGCAGCATAGTAAGCATTCCTATCCCAAATTCACATCTTTCGGGTTGATTCAACTGCACAATGAATGGGGATCATCCTTGAGTCTAAGAAAGAATTATAACATGAATGATTGTATTAATAGGCTGTGGGTCTATTTTGTCTTTTTCTCACTTTGCTTTACTCCTGAAACACTTCGTGTATATCCCACTTTGTTTTCCAATTTCATTTGATTCATACCCGTAATCATAGTTTGTCATGTCTGCAGTCTTTAGAGTTGGCAAAAGGGCCGATCTACCCTGAAGTCAACAGGACAAATCCGTTTATGATTATAATGTATTTGATACTGACATTTGGAATTGAGAATTAAGCATAGTAGAGATTAGATAAATTGGATAATGTGTTACAATATACTTCTCATTATTTTGTGTTAAACACTATTTAAAGGATTTTCTTTCTTCTTTTTTCCTTTTCAAAAGCAGCTCTCCTACCTGCAAGTTACTGGATTAGTTCGTAAAAGTGAAAGGAACTCCTCATAAGATGTACATTTTTATTTCTTTATACACTATTTTGTAAGAAAATGTACTGATTCTCGTAAGTCGGAGCTTTTGTCTAATCTTATTCTTTCCAACCCAAAAAATTTCATTCACAACTGATTGAAGCATAATTGGGGTTAAAAATTCACAGCTATGCTTAAAATCAACTCTATTGCTTCAAGCCAAGCCACTTAAAAAAGTTGTGTTCTAGTTGTTGTACTCCACCGAAGGTCTCTTTTCTCTATCAATTTCTGCTCTCTGTCTTCTCTTGCTCACAGCCGCTCTATTGAGTACAAGAACTAATATACAAGAACTTCTGTTGAGTACAAGAACTAATATACATAGCTGTGAGATACAGTTAGACAGAGGATCTCACTCGATTCTCCTACGAATCTTCACTCTCGCTTCCACGAGTCCTCATGTTTGTCATCAATGGAACATACACCTCAATCTCATTCTCACCGCCATCTTCACCGGACAACTCTTCTAAAGACAACCCCTTCGTCTCTGTCACCAAAAAAGTGCCACAAAATCCAAGCAAGTTCGTGAAGGCCAACACCATTAGAGAATGCTTGGTCCTGTCATGACCGTGTTTCAATGTGTATTTTTGAACCACAAACGTCCCAACCATGGCTCCCAACTTTCCGGCTGCCGCGCTCAGCCCGTGACACAGACATCTCATCCTCATCGGAAACAACTCCGCCGCAACGATAAACGTGGTTGTATTGGGTCCAAAGTTAGCAAAAAAGAAGGTCAGAGAATACAGGACTGCAAATAGAGCAGGATTTTGGTCCCTTAAGTAATCATACTTCACACCTATTAGCAACATGAACGCAGACATCATTAGAAACCCAATAAGTTGGATCGCTAATCGTCCTAACTTGTCGATCAGAAACACAGTGCCCAGGTAACCTGGGAATGTTCCAAGGAATGCAGCTATGAACATGGCTCTTGACTGCTGATAAACTTCTTCAATGGCATTAACTTTAGTAGGATTTTTGGTTAAACCCATACCTGGAAACAAGTCCTTTTGTGTAAGATCTTGTGAATAGAACGCGATATCCAGTAAACTCCAACTGCACATTGCTCCTGCAAAATAAATCATTCAGAAAAATATATGAATCAAACCCAAAAGAAAAAGAAGAAAGAAGATTTTACACTTTCTCTAGTGTTACCTATCAAATGGATTCCATGGAATTCGAAGAAGCGAATTGACCATAATGGGTAGCTATTTACAGCTTTAAACTTCGAAATCTTCTGTTCCTCATCAGGGTCTTCATGGACATGAATCTTAAGAACACGTCTCATATCATAAACAGCCTTTCTTGCTGCATCATTTTTAGGATCAGGTTTGATAACAGCAGTGTAACGAGGAGTCTCAGGCATCTTCCTGAGCCAAAAGTATGCTATAGCAGCTGGAAGAGCACCAACCATTAACACAATCCTCCATAAAATGTTTCCCCGTGGTTGTGTTGAATGTGCAGGATCTTGGTAAAACGTCTTAGCATCATAATAAAAAAGGAAGATTTTAGAAAGAACCATCGGGACCAGTCCTGAGAAGATGATCCCAAAACCTTGCATTGTAAACAGCCCTGATAAGAAAGCTCCACGAGTCTTCCTATTAGCAGACTCAGACATGATTGTGGCACAAAGAGGATAAGTGCCACCTAGAGCAACACCTAACCAGAACCTGAAGAAACATAGAATGGCAATAACAGATCCCGGGGGTCCGAAAGGTAAACCAGAGAAAAGGGCACAGAAGAAAATGACTATCAGGGTCATTTCATAAGCTTTCTTTCGACCAATTCTGTCACCGAGCCAACCGAAGTACAACTGTCCGCAGAAAGTTCCGGTCAGTACCACTCCGTTGATTATGTTGTTCACGAACGGTGGAAGCCTACCAGGCTCCTTACGAAGAGGGTCAGAGAAGTAAATGCGACCCAGAAGCTTGGTTATGGCGTTTATGCAGAAAATGTTGTAGGTCGTCGCGAAAAAGCCCATTCCAGTGATGCCCAACACTACGAAATGGTACTTTTGAGTAGCTGCATCGTCCATGGCATTAAGCACGGCTAAGTTGTTCGAGACCATCCTGGCAGTGGTGACGGTGACGGCGGTGGTGGAGGGATACTGCTTAGCTTTTCGTGTCCTTCTTGTCGTATATAAAAAAGGAAGCGCGTTTTGAAAGCATTAAGACAGGAGTAGACACGTATATAAAAAAGGAAGTGCGTTTTGAAAGCATTAAGACAGTAGTATCTTCTTGCTCCTGGCCTGTTGCTGTCCATGTTAGGACAAGAAAGCGCGTTGTTTTGAAAGCATTAAGACAGGAGTAGTTTCGAAGTCAATTGCATTAAAACAGAGGAGTAGGTTGGCAATCATCGAAGTTTAAGATACTTTAATATTGTATTTTTAAAAAAAATACCACGCCATCAATTATTAAATTTTTTATTTCATAAAAAAATTTGGACTATAAAGTTAAGACTTTGGGAAGCTTTAGCTTGTCTTATGTCTTGTTTGACAATCAAGTGATCATCAGATTACATTAATTATTAATTGATTTTATTAGCGATTAGCTAATATTGGATTGAGGGTATGACCTAAAAAACTAATTTATAAGGATCTAAGTATTAGCTATATATATCTTAGTATTTCTGTTAATATTCTTTTAAAAATTTAGAAAGAGTAAAAGAAGTCCATATTATCATTTTCTTCAGTTATCTTCCATCGAGCCTTAAGATCATTGAAAACCCTCTTAATACAACTGTTCAATAATAAATAAGTTTGATTAAAAACTTCTCGATATCTTCTTAGATTGACAAGGGTCAACTAAAGAACTTGAGACATCACTAAAATGTCACTAAAAATAAGTTTAAGAATGAGTTCGGTCGAATTACACTAGGCGTTTTTTCTCAAATGCAACACCAATAAACTTATTTAATTTTTATTAATCTCTTAAAATTTAAACTTAAGTAAAAATAGTTAATTTAAATTTGGCTTGTTAATTTTAGATTAAATTGAATTGAATTAAACACAACATACAAGTGATAATAATATTATATACGAAATATTGATATAAAAATGGAGATAAATATCATGTCTATACAAAAGTAATTAATTTAATATAATTATACATAAAAATTATTAAATTATTTGAAAATTTTAATTTAATATTAAATATTTTAAAATTTTATTTTAATGACTAATTTTTTCAAATTTGCATATATTAAGCCAAATTTATATTTCTATCTTTACCTCTTTAAGTAATTTGTAATATCTTTTAGATATAATAATCTTTTGGTTGCTTAATTTTTCAGCCGCTTAACGAAAACTTTCATCATAGTAACGTTTTCAAATTAGCATATTGAGTTCAATCCGCCAACCTAATCAGTTGATTACCAAATATAATTATTAGCGGTTTGACATAGTTAAATAACCAAAATCTTTTAATCTGCCAAAAAATAGCTGATAAGTCATTTACCTAACAAGGTTTTAATGTACATATGTAAGTAACCTAGGTTTAGTCGAGTACTTTGGACGTTATTAAGACTTTCGGGAGGATCATAATTTATACAACCTTACCTTTGTATTTCTACAAAGAGGTTATTTTTGTGACTTCGAATGTGTAACCTTATGGTCAGAAAGAAGCAACTTTATCAATTGCTCAAAGATTCACCCTCTTGGAAGTTACTAATACACATAAATTATACTTTTACAAATGTAAGTTTATTAATTAAGTTCAAAATATCAAAATTAAGGGTAAAAGAAACAAATCTTCCCTATATTTTAATTTTTTTGAAAATTTTTATTATTTTTCAGTTAAAAAACTCCTTTATCAAACTTAATTAAAATAAGGACAAAATACTTGTAGAATGAACATTACGCTTGTACCAAAATTAATATTGTTTATAAGATGATTTAACTCAACTCTTAAACCCGAATTGAATTAATCAAATTTGACTTAAATTAATCATTTATAATAAATATCTTTAAATGTTAATTTAAGTAAGTTTAATTAGTTTTAATTAGATTTACAAGTTGAGTTGAGTCACCGTATTAGTAACATTAGATTAATGTATATTTAATGTTTAAGTATATCACATGTGTTTTGTAATTAGTTTTTAATCAAAGTCTATAAGAAAGATTTAAAAAAACTTGTAACGCCCCAAAATCTTGGTTTCTTAAGTAGTACTTTTTGTGCCGTGAATAGTACATCTTGAGGTGAATAGTGACAGCTGGGACTTAAAGTGTACTTTATTTTATTCGACATCCGATAGTATTATTCAAGGACAATTTGAAAATCAAATTTGAGGTCAAAATGAGCTCATTTTGATGGTTTGATCAAGAGTTAATTGGTGGTTAAAGTTTGAACAGAGAAGGGGATGACAGTCAAACCCGAAATTCTATACAATCCTTCATTTCTTTATTTGTACATGTCATAACCCAAAAAAATATAATTCTTCGGTACATCCACCTCCAATTCTTTTACTATCCTCTACGTGAGTTTAGTTTTTGTAGTAGATTTACTACAACTTTCTTCTAATTTTCTTCAAAAGCACAAAAAAAAAAACTACATACTAAGCTCTAAGCTTAGTAGTGTTCAAACAATTTTATTTCTCACCCAGTTCATTTCATTCATCCCATAATATGCATATCATATAATTTTTTTCAAATATAAAAAAAAATCTCCAAGAAAACTACACGCTAAGCTATAAGCTTAGTAATGTTCAAAGAATTTCATTTCTCACCCAATTCATTACGTTCATCGCTTAACATGCATAACATATAATTATTTTCAAATATAAAAATAAAATATCTTCTTTTATTTCTAAGCATAAATAGGTATCAAAATTAATTTATGAAATTTAAGCATGTATCTATTATATTAATTCATATCTAATTACATAATTACAATCAATTACTACTTCCATTTAAAGTTCTTTAATCATTAGTTATGCATTTATATATTTTTCTATAATTTCCCAAAGTAAAATCTAACAGAATTGCATCGTTGAGTCGGATAAGCAGGATTTTAAAATATGGGACAGAGTTTTTGGAATCATATAGTCCAACGCTCTAAAATCTCGATTTCATAAATAGTACTTTTTGGGTCGTGAATAGTATATCCCGAGGTGAATAATGACACCTGAGACCTAAACTGTTCTTTATATAGTATCGGATAGTATTATTCAAGGATAGTTTAATGGTCAAAGTTTGACTCGAGAAATAGGTAAACGTAAAATTCGAAAATATTAATGAATATAAATGATATTAATTTTGGTCTTTATGTGGGGTTGAAAATTTTTGTTATGGGTATTACTTATTGAGAACAAGAAAAGAATTTCATTTTTACATGCATTAATGAGTATTGTTTTTAATGTGACCAACTAGCATTAATTACCACCAAATATTTTTACGGTATGTTTGGTTGAGGGGGTAATAGAAATTCTATTACCCTCCTATTCCTAATCATTATGTATTCTTTTGTTTGGTTTAAAATTTGACCCATGAAATAAGATAACTATAAAATACGTATTCTTTAGTTTATGGAATGGCTAAAGACAAGTCCCCCTCTGTCTTTACCAATTCGACGCTTGATGGAAATAACTTTCGTTTTTTTTTTACATCCTATACCCTTCTCTATTTTGGGCATTACTCACTCACTCACTCACCTCTGCAAATCTCATGCATATCTTCAGCGCCTCACTCACGCGCCTTACTCTTCATTCCTGAAAGGTACGTTCTAGCTCATTTCACGCTATCTTTTATCGTCGATTCTACTGTGTAGATTTGATATGGATCTTGTTCTTGATTTTTCTGGTAAATGAGTTATGGTTGCGATACGTTTTAGTATTGAGAGGGACGTCTGTCTTCTTGTTCTGCTGCTGCTTGATAATGTGTAGGTTGCGTGGCTTGTGAACTGCGTGGGTTGCTTGGCTTGTGAAGTGCTGGTTTGCTTGAAAAATCATGGGTGTTGTGAACTGCGTGGGTTGTGATAATGTGTGGGTTTCTTGATAATGTGTGGGTTGCGTGAGTTGTTTGAAGTTTGAGGAGCTGTTCATTTTGAATCATGTATACTATTGTTTTATTCCCAGTATAAGGTCCTTCATTAGTGCTGGTCGTTGTTTGGTTTCTCCATCTTTGTCTATTGACCACCACCACTCATTCATTGATGGAGCCCGCAATTTTTTCCTATTGTTACTTAAGTGACTTTTGTGATTGATTCATTCCCTTGCCATTAGCTGATTCATGTCGTTTGGTCGGGGGACAAATATTGATTAAAGTATGACTGCCATTACTTTTAGCTATAGATATCTCACTCTCACTCGCATAGCCATTACTGGTCTCAACTCTTGCTCTCATATCACCTTAAATGCTCA
>JAOSBN010000035.1:44949-59738 GCA_027563595.1 Erythroxylum suave
CCAAAAGGTAAACCAGAGAAAAGGGCACAGAAGAAAATGATTATCAGGGTGATTCCATAAGCTTTCTTTCGACCGATTCTGTCACCGAGCTAACCGAAGTACAACTGTCCACAGAAAGTTCCGGTCAGTGCTACTCCGTTGACTATGATGTTCACGAACTGTGGAAGCCTACCAGGCTCTTTAAGAAGAGGGTCGTAGAAGTAAATGCGACCCAGAAGCTCGGTTATGGCGTTTATGCAGAAAATGTTGTAGGTCGTGGTGAAAAAGCCCATTCCAGTGACGCCCAACACGACGAAATGGTACCTTTGAGTGGCTGCATTGTCCATGGCATTGAGCACGGCTAAGTTGTTCGAAACCATTTTGGCAGTGGTGGCGGTGATGACGGTGGTGGTGTAGGGATGCTGCTTAGCTTTCGGCGTCGCTCCATTTTTATACAGGTGTCGTATGTATCTGCGTTCTTGCACTTGCTGTCCATTTCAATATTGTATCGATGTACATACGTAAGTAACCTACGTAGGTTTGATCGAGTTTACTTTAGAAGTTATTGATACACAAACATTAAATCTTTTCCAAATATAAGTTTTGTTAATTAACTTAAGTTCAAAATATGAAAATTTAGGGTAAAAGAAACAAATATTTTTTTTATTTTAAGAAATTTAATAAAAATTATAAATTTTTTTAATTTTCAATTTAGAAAAAACTTCTTTTATTAATATTCAACAAAAAAATAATAACAAAATACTTGTCATGTAAAAATCACATTTGTATCAAAATCAAATATTGGTTACGTAACAATTTAATTCTAACTCTTAAATTCTAATTGAACTAATATAACTTAAATTGATAATTTATAATAAATACCTTAAATTATTAATTTAAGTTAAGTTTAATTAATTTAGATTAAGTTTAAAAACTAATTTGATTTATGTCGCATGTATTTCATTATTATTTTTCAATTAAAGTCTAAGAGAAGTAATGTTTTTGAAACCCTACAAAATATAAAGAGTTTTTAGAAAATTTTAAAGATTATGAAATTGTGACGGTTGTTAAACTACAAGAAAAATCTATATCTTTTACTCTAAATTTTATTATATTAAAATTTATTCACTTATAAAAATTTTACCATGTATTTGACTTTATACAAATCTTTTATCGTAATTAAATAAGTTATTAATTATATTATTTTATAGTTATCAATGGTTATTATTATTTTTCAAAACTAATATTTATTATTTATAATATGAATAATTATCCATACCTATTAATCATGGCCAACTCTAAATTTTTTCATTAAATATTTATAAGGATAATAAAGAAGGACAGAATTTAGCATGTTCACATGGTAACTTGGTCAAAATGTCAACTTAATTTGTATAATTTAATGTCAACTTCATTGATATAAATTTTATATATTATTTAATTAATATAATGACATTTTCTTAATGATGAATTAACAATGATAGGAAATAAATACGAGCTATTGACTTGAATGGTCCGGTGAATTTATTAAACAAGGAAGTGATATTATCGAAGTTTTACTAAAAGCTATGCGAATCTTAGCATAAGTTGGTAGAATATACCCATAATAAGTATATAGATACTCTAAAAAAAGTTTGTATTTCATATGCAAGATTCATGCAACTATTGGGCAGAACTCAACTAGAACAGATTGAACTAAAACTTTCAAATCCCAATATAGTATTTCATCGAGACATAAGCAAAAGGATTATTCCATCCTTCGGGTCATCCTTTCATGCAAATTGGTGACATCAAGAAATAAACGAGCTCCAGTTGTTGGCCACAGTCAATATATGGCAATGATGAAGGATCATGTTCCAGTTACGTTGGAAAAAAAGGTGTTCGCGGCTTTCCTCCTCCGTTCAACATACTATGCATCGGTTTGGTATGTATAGGAAAATCTTCAGCTGGTCGACCATAGGTAGACGATGTTGCATAGCTAATCACAAAGTAAAAGCAACCCTCGGGTGGTAGTGTTTTATCCATATCACTCCAATCCAAGGAAGAATATCATTCTATCTTTGAAGAAATACACGACAGGCTTTACTAGAAAGACTCCCATATTGAGATAGCCGACAGACAACTCAGTCTTCTCCTTCATATGGATTGGTTTGAAGTAATGCCTAGTAGATGGAGGAGGGCACTGTTTGATGGGCAAATAAATGCCCACCTTCAAGAGCCTAAGCCACTGTTATCTTGGGAGGTAGAACAGTTTTGAGACTTTCCATTCCCAACAAATTATATAAGGGACTACAAGACAATCAACTTTCAAACCAAAAATGTGTCGAGGCACCATTGCCAAGAAGGGTGAAAAATTACTGTCTCATAAGTTCCTGTGTGCTTAGTATAGCTCTCCATGTGGATGAGTAGGCAAGCTTGCTTTGGAGACTTCAGATACTTCTACCCTTGAAGAATATACTATGTATCCGTTGACATTAAAGAGCTTATTTATCCATTATCAACCTCCATAGATATACTTCCATTTAATTCTAGCCCGATTGAGAGTGTCTACAACAGCATTCACCATTCGACAAAGTTATTGAATAGCCTTTCGATGGTTTTGATAATTTTCTTAGGAATGATATTACGATTTGATCCAATTGTAAGGTATAGGATTTGGATCCCATATCGATTAAATACAAAATTGATGTGAAATTTATAAGGACTTTGGGTTCTACACTCTCATAAGCTAGCTTTTGGTGTTGGTTCTCCTAAAGTCCTTATCAAATAATCAAATGGGCAACCCAAAATGCACTGATAGAGTTTAATATGAAAGAGATGCATTGTAATCTACCTACCACAACTAGAGTTTTAGGTTTTAGTGCATCAATTGTCTATTCTTATATTCAAAAAATCAAATTCATTAAATACTTATATTAAAAATTTTTGAATTAGTTTACAATTTTAATAAAGAATATAATTGATAATTCAAAATTTCAAATTACCTTTTTTCTACAATAAATCTTGTAAATTGTTTGAAATAAAACAAACTTACTTTTTTTAGAATGCTTAATAACAGATCCAAAATTTAACTTTTTAATTTTCTTGAAATGAGTTTTTCTTGTTATTGGAGATGCCAAGATACTACTATTTTAGGATGTAGAATAATTTAGAATATTCAATTAATTGTAAATATTTATTTCAAGTTTAACTAATAATATGACTAATAACTGAAATTTGCATTCGAATATTTAATAACTGAAATATTTAGATTCAGGAGAATTTCAACCCGAAAATAAATCAGAAGCCCACGTTCCGGGAAGCCCTGAAGCATCAGAGCATCACACTTCAGACCCAACCATAATGGAACTCGTTTTCTCTTAGCATTGTCACCAGTAATTGAAAAAAATTAATTAAGGAATCAAGCTTAAAATTAACTAATAAAAAAACAAATATTAAATGAAGAATTTCGCACTGTCTAATTATTAATATTCAACAATTTGCTAACCACACCTCTAAAATTAATAAAAATGGTAGTTATATTATTGACTAAAACTAACATGTATAATGATATATTTTGAATAAGCTATTTGATAGATAAATAATTTAAACTCAAAATCAAATAACAAGGTTAGTCTAAAATATATATAATTTATATATTAATTTAAAATTAAATTAACAAAATTAATTTAAATAATATTTGTAAATTTAAACATATTTTTACCTTAAATTTATTAATCTATCGATCAATTTTATTAACATTTACAAATTTAACCTTAATTTTTCTTTTGATTTATCGATTTCTGTAAAACTGACAATTATAAGAAAGCGGTTGGTTTATATAAGGGAATGATAATAAGAATTATAATGAATATAGTAAGAAATATAATGATCATAATTATGACGGTTGGTTAAGAGAAATAAATGGTTAACATTACTATTGATAGTAGTTGGTTTGCTAAAAATATTCAAAAATAAAAATTGTTATATTTTAATTAATTCTATTGTAATTAACTAATTTATTATATTTTAATTAGTCAATTAATTAAATTTTATATTTTAATTAATTACATTTTAATTAATTATAGTAATTAAAAATTAACAAAATATTAGTGTTTGTTGGAATAAAAACCATTCCTTTCACATTAGAGATGGCAATCCTGGCTGGGCCCATTTTTAGCCTGAGATGGCCGGGCCACGGGCCGACCATGGTCCTCCCGGGCTAGGCTACAGGCTGACCTTACCCAGCTAGTGGTCCGCTCCCTTTTTTCAAAACGACATCGTGGAAGAATTGAGTCGTGGGCCGGCCCATCCTAACCCACGCGGGCCACTGGCCAGATCGTGACCCTCCATAACTCAGCCCTAGTCCAACGCGGCCCATTGTCATCCCTATTCTACATTCCGCGGCCCAGCTCACAACCTGCCATAACTCAGCCCGGGTCTAACCTAGCCTATTGTCATCCTTATTCCACGTTCCTTTCCCGTACCTCTTTACGAAGCAACTGCTGAATTTGTTCACATATAGGATACAGATCACGTTCCATTTCGATTTCACATATAGCTCGTTGACACTTTCTTCTTCCAAAGTCAATCCAAAACGTGCGGCTGATCTTTCTGAAACCGGACTGGGTCAACCTAATATGAAACATTCCTTTTGAGCTTGTTTCGGCTTCACATCTCGGATTTCAGACATTTCTTGATTAGTTCCTGTAACCGAACCAAACTCGACGTGTCCATTCTCATCTCCACCAATCATGCCGACTAGTGATCTCTTTACACCAGCAATGGTTTATTCAAAACGTCCACCAATATAAATTACAAGAAAAGTATAAAAATGTGGACTTATATATACAGTCATATGTGAAGTCGTAATTATTAGTTTTTAAATTTATAACATATAAATTATAAGCATATATTTAGAATAAAATATTTAATAATTTGATGAATAAAAGACATAAAACTCTTTTATAGATTAAAATTTTTTGAAATTATTTAAGAGTTTATAATTTTTTGAAAATTCCTCATTAAAAAATAATAATGACATCATAAATACACTAATCAACGTGATAACTCAACTAAATTCTTAAACTTATTTTGAATCGATTAAATTTGGCTTCAATATTAATTTAAGACAATATTACTGAATTATTAATTTACATAAATTTTAATTAACTCGATTCAATTTTTAAGAACTAAATTAAATCATCATCTAAATAATAATTAATCATTTCATGTATGATATTTTACTCATAGCTATTTCTTCATTGTTTGAACATGGACATAATTAAGCTTGTGATTTGGGAGAGTGTGTAACCCACTTTCTTTGACTTCCTATTGGATGCATGACCACTCCATAACAACCTCAGCGTTTTTGGGTGGATTTTAGAGGACAAAGACAAGACATGTTTTAATTTCTTGTCCAATTGCGTTTTTCTTAACCTTCTTGTGATCTTGAGTGGGACATGGTCATGATTTTTAGGATGGGTCAACTTGGGTGCATTTTATTCTCATCAAATCACTATTCTCGTTTACTCTATCCCATAAATCTTATAAAAGGTAAATAAAAATATGTTGATAGAATTTAATAGAATATAATAGATTTATTATAATTAAAATAGGAGATCTCATTTTTATTTTATTTACTATTTATAATTGAATAAAAGAGGACCTATTTATTAGTTAAGAATAAAGTTATGAATCTTTAGATTCCTCCAAACCCACTAGTGAGATTTTTTTCTTGATTATCTTAATATTTATTTTAAAATGTTTTGTATATATCAAATTGAGAAGTTAAATAAAAAAGAAGAAAAAAAAGAAATCATGTGTTGAAAGAAAAAAAAAAAAGCAATCATGTGATTACTACTCCTTGCTTGTGGGAAAACAATCCCACTTTTTGATATACTCTTGTCAAAGATTGCTCTAGCTTTGACAAAACTGGCATTAAAAGTCCTTTTAAAAGATCCAACAGAATATGTATTCAATTCAATTCCTAATTTTATCATCATACATGAAAAGGTTTGAAATTTGTGGAGAAGAGTGATGGTTGTAATAAATTGTCAACTACTGAGCTACTGATGGATGACGAGAGGTTCGATCTCATAGAATTCAAGTCTTGTTCTTAACCTATGACCAATATGAGCTCGAAGTTTCTTTCTTAACTCCCAAATCTTCTTCATAGTATCTTCATCCCATGTAATATTTCATGGGAAACATCAAAGTAATTCTATTTCATTATATTTTATCTATAGTCCAATTCCATTCATTTAATATCTTCTTTGATATTATTGAAATAAGCGTTTTTAATCTATCTCTTAAGAGTGATGGTTGTAATAAACTATCTACTTTAATTACATATAATTTAATATACAAATAGGTAGTTTATTAATTAATTTATTTAATACGTATATAAACAAAAATAATAAACTTATCAAAATAATATACATTTAAAAGAGTAATTTCTGAATGATCAATTTATTTAGTGTGTATGTAAAAATAACATACCATAATTAGTATTTAAAAAATAATTTCTTACTGATCATTTTATTTAGTGTGTATATAAAAAAAATATCAGCAAATTTATTAAAAAACTTATAAAATTCTAATATTTAAAAGGGGGAATTTTTTATATATTGTTGTGCGGAGAATAGAACTTGGAATTGATCAAAAAGGTCACATGAGCCCCACTGTATGGTTGATGGCTCTCTCTTTTCATACCTTTCACAAGATGTATCTTTGTGGACTCTTTGTTGTAAAGAGGCTGAGCAATGCAACTTGTACACAACAATTGATTAAAATGGGAATGATTTCAGCAGATATGGCCCCACTAAAAATGGGTATCTTTTTAAAGTTTCATCGCCGTTGATTATGAGAGGAAAAATCTCCTCATCACCGTTCAGCTACGGTCACGACTAACTGTCGGTAGGTGAAGCTGAGTGCTCATAGGGCCATATGGATAGGACATGATCTTTTGTGCCATGTATCCTGTGTCACTTGATCCACACCATCTATTTATGTGGGACAGAGAATTTAAAGAGCATATAGACGCCCTATATTATCACCACTGTATGGTCAGATTGAGGTAGTTTTTCACACTTGGCGGTAATCGTTATTTCTGAGTCCCACATAAATAGATGGTATGAATTAAGTAGTACACGATAGAGACAGAGTACATGACACGGAAGATTTGAGGAGCATATAGATGCCCTATATTATCATCACTGTACGGCCAGATTGAGATAGTTTTCCACACCTGGCGGTGATCGCCATCCCTGATCATGATGGCTACGTGGATGAGAGAAGCTTGGACTGGGATTGTGTATGTGTGGCCATGGAGAGATCACGTGTTCCACCGTCTGATTGTCTTCTTTTATAAACTTTCTCGTTGAGGCCCACCTCAGTGTCCCAGAAGTCTGATACCCCATGTGCGTTGGGGCTCAGCGTAGTGAAGCGAACGCTTGATCTTGCCGGTTCAGATTTGGACGGTCGATGTCAACCAGACACGTGGGCGATGAACTTTCCACCACTGGATTGGTCAACCTTTGATAAGATGGTTGAGCTAAATTGTTATGATTATCACTAATTAATCATGCTATTAGTTGAAATAAATCATGATATATGTTAGTGGGTCCGTTAATGTTAATTTCAACTTATATTTTTTACAACTATTATATTTATTCATCTACTAATATTTAATTATCATGCAAAATTTTGGTCATATTTTATTTTTTACTCTTAAAGGTCAAAATAATCTTGTTTTGAATCTTAAATTTTAAATTATTATGTTATTTTAAATAATAATAGATATAGTAAGTAAATGTATTGTTTGATAACTAAATGCTATCACTAAGACAATTGATCATTTTTAAAACATAAAAACTAAAATAAAAAGGTTAAATATTTTATTAATTCTTAAAAACTCTAAATGATTAGAGATGTCAAAAAAGACCCATCTCAACTCGAGTTATTTGGACCACGGGTAGGTTGTTATTTCAAAAATGACATCGTTTTTTATCTTTTTCTTAAAAATATATATATAGTAGGTCGGGTTGGTTGCCTGTCAGGTCACAAGCTGACCCATCTTGACCCACTGACCCATTAATATCTCTAAAAATGATGTTAGTATATATAAAAGTTTTAGAGCTAAAATTAGGTCGAATCAGACCACTCATTACAAATTTGATCCAAAACTTAAAAAATAAAATAACTTGAATTTGATTGGATTAGACCCAAAACGATATTTAAACTGGGTCGAGTTGGATAACTCAATCCGAAATTTAATTTAAAACTTAAATCGAATTAGATCACTTGTTACAAATTTGGTCGAAAACTCAAATTTTAAATAATAAAATAACTTAAATTTGATAGGATTAGACTCAAAACGATATTTAAACTGGAGTCAAGTTGAACAACTCGATCCTAAATTTAATTTAAACTTAAAATTTTGTAATTCATATTAAACCTATTAAATTAATTTGGACTGGAGTAGATCGAACAGGTGATGGAGACTTAATGCAACTTTTTCATAATTCGAGCATGAGTGAAGTCTCACAAGTGAATACAGCACTTATACAATAAGTCCAAAGACTAAAGACACTAGATCAGCTCCAGAAGAAGGAACGGGGAAAGTGCAAGTGACTGAGTGAGTTTAACTTTGTGGGGGAGTGAGTATCGTTTGGAAAACGATCGGCGTCCTGAACAAAGTGGGGACCAAAGGCATGCATTGGATATGGAGAATACAAAGAAGGGGCTGACTAAGAGTTGTCGCTGTTCATTAAATTTGCCCTTCGAAACTTTATACGTTTCCCATTTTCGATATTATATATATTTAATATAATGCAAGTTGCCTGCTTCCGTTCTGTTTTGTGAGCTCACAGATGAAAAAGCCTGTAACCCTAGACCGCTCTCGGCTCTTGTACCTTCAGTCTTCACCGGTAGTAAGTAGTGGCTGTGGTCCCACTCATCGCCGGCGAGAATCGCCACTATATCGCTTTGTTCCTATCATTGCAAACATCAGCACCAATATAAGAAAAAAGGAAAATATATTATTGAGTAACATAATATTCTATAAATTACTTGTTCAACACATGTTATTCAATCGGTCAATCACTTAAAATTCATTAAGAAAAGGTTCGAATTCGATTGTGAAACATAGTAATTTAATATTTGAAAAATATTGAAAAATAATTCAAGCCATAAAAGTATTTTAATAAAAATAATTTGAATATGAATTCTATGTTTTAGAAATATTATTTAATTACTAAATTAATTACTTAAAGTTAGCTTCTGTGCTAGTTAAGAGTAAGACTACGTATTATTAAATCTTCTCACATTTCGTGATACAGTAGGATTCATATCAAGTCTTGTAATCTAAATAATGATTAAGAGGATGAACTTATTAAGACCTAGCACTTAATCCTAAGGAATCTATGTCACTTGAGTCCAGAAGTTGGAAGAGATATCAGTGTTTCATACTAGTTTTGTACTTTTAAGAAACTTGTTAATGGAGTATATGTCTATATATATATGTATATAGGTATACATATAAAGTTTGAATCAAAGTTCTTTGCCATGAAGTAGGGAAACCTTATTGGAAGGTTAATGATAAGGGTGAGAAGAACACATACAGAAAGAGGCCGGGTCTCTCTCTCTTATGGACAAGGAAGTGTGTGCCCTTTGAGCCGGTCTCTTCCTTCCAACATTAATACACTTAACAGTACTGAAGCAGTTGCGTACAGACCACATGATAGTTTCAGGCGAGTTTGTGCTTTATTGTTACAGTTTTCTGCTAAAAATACAAAGGTCGGTGCTTCTGTAGTTTTTCCTCTTTTTACTCGTTTTTTGCGAATGATTGTTTTTGTATCAGACAAAAGTTGGCAACCAATTTTTGACTCTTCTTCCAACCTTGTCTGAGTTGCGACGTAGCTGATCAACAGTTTTACTGCGTTGTATTAACTGGCAACTGAAAAACGAAGCAGGTGGGTTAGGATTATTATTATATCAACTTGGTACATAATCTGAGAGGTTTATAATTAAGAATCATATGATAATTGAAAAGGTATTAACTAATATCTCACGTGAATTGAAGAGAAGCATCATTAAAAGTAATTAACTGTTAAGTAAGTATTTAATAAGCAGAAGAAGAAGAAGAAGAGTGAGCTGGGGCAATCATGCGGTGATGATGTTATGTACACTTTTTGTCTCTGTTCTGTATGTTTATATTGACAGTGTCACAGTAAATGCAGGGTCCTCCTCGTAATGCCACTTGCAGGAGGTAGGTTCTAATTTCTTTCACCTCTCATTAATTCTTTTGTCTTGTTTTCCTTTTTTTTTTTTGTTTTTGGGTAATTCAGCATATTTCGTCCAGAGATTTATTTTTACTTTTTAAAATCTAACTTTTTTAATTTTAAAATATTATTAACAGTTTTCATCTTTAATTTTGCAGTAAATAATAGCTAAATTATTAATTATACATAGTATCATTGTTATTAAATTAAAGTTTCACTAAAATGCAAGATTTAAGAAAATCTGATAGTGCACAATCTTACTTTCATACCCAACATCAGAAAAACGTGTTATTGGAACAGCATGTACAACGTTGTACATTCGAGGATCTTTGGGAAAAGTACACAGCCAACCGAAGAACACAAAGGAAGAGATCGAAGAGGAAGATAGAGAGATGGTCTCAGTTGGAAACTTGAGAGACGTCTGTCTAATCAAATTATTGATAAATCGACGATTTGTACAATTTCCTAAGCTAAGTCTCTTGAGTAATGTCTAAGCAATATGACAGCATTTGGTCGTGTCATGCACACAAATACTTTTCATTACTTACTATGCTTCAATTGCCATGTCTTAACGTCATTTGATTGTCTTTATTATATATTATAAATAGTATTAATGTGAAATACTATTTATAAGAGTGGAAAAGTAAGCTCACAAAATGTCAATTAAATCTGCTTTCCTTTAGAAATAGAATTTCTTCTTTTTAGAATATTCCAAAAAAGCCAAAAAAAAACGACTTTTTTACACAAGGTCAAACGACTATGAATCTATGACTTTTTTATTTTACAATTTGGTCCAACTTCTTATATTACAAATTTTCAAATTGGTCCTTCTTATATTACCAATTATATTAATCACTCTTTCTCGTTTTGAGCTTGCCTTAATTAGGCCTTTGAACTTTACGGCTGTGCTGTTGAAGGAGCGGATTAAAGGCGGCTTGTGTATGTGTTGTAAGAATCGCCGCGTGCGAAAAGAAGATATTTAGAAAAGCAAAATTACCATAAAAAATTAAAATTAATTAGAACGAGTTCACACGCACGAGCGGCCACCGACTTGACTCGCTCGACCGGCCACCACCGCAAATTACGCCAGCTCGGGTGGGGTGGGGGAGGCAAAAGGAATGCCACCGTGTCACTTTAGCTTAATTTAGTTTTACTGATTTTGTAAATTTTAATTAAAAATAGTAATAATAATAACAAATAAATATAAAAAGCTCTCAAAATTGGACTAATTATTTCCAAAATTTAAAAGTACGATATTATCTAAGAAAGTACTCTCAGTCTCTCGGTTTCTTCCGTTAATTTTAACGGATCAAAATAAAAAAAATAGACAGAACAAAACTAGCCGATATGTGGTTCGCCACCGGTTCAAAACTTGCCGTCGGGTCGGCAACAAAACAGTGGTCTAAAGAAAGCAACTGAACCGAACCGAATCGAGACAGACTCTCGGCTCTCATAGAGCCACTAGTGGTTCGGAGAAGAACAAGTCGCCCATGTCTTGAAACAAATCGTCTTCCTGCGAAATGGGTGATTCCGAAGATCTAAAACCTTCCATACTCGTGTCCAGGAAACAGTCGCCGAAGTCCCCGTTCCAGACGGTCCCCTGAAAAAAGGTGTCGTCGTCTAAGAGGGACGGTCCTGTGCTCGTGAAGTTGAAGAAATCGTCGAGGAAGGGCTCGTCTAGCAACGGCAAACTCTGTGACAAGTAATCATCGGGGACGTTGGTTTCTCCTTCGCACTCCTGCAGGACATCTTCCGCTTCTTGTCCCGGTTTCTGACATTCAATGAGTTCCACTTCTTTGCGGTGCTCGTCAAAGTTGAGAACTGAAGTTGGTGAGCAAAGATTGTGAGACTCGTCGCCGGATTCGTAGCCGGAAATGGAAGTGGTGTTAATCTCTGGCTTCTCTTCCTCTTTGTGGTCTTTTTCTTCGTGTTCTTCTCTTCCTGGTGGAGTAATGAAGTTGGTTAAAGCGTCAGGTCCTCTGAGTTTAATGGCATAATTATCATAGACCATCGCAGCTTCTTCGGCAGTATCATAAGTGCCTAACCAGAGCCGTACACGTTTGACAGGATCGCGAATCTCAGCCGCCCATTTGCCCCACGGCCGTTGCCGTACGCCGCGAAACTTTCTCCCATTTGATGTCGTCGCTGCAGAGTTAAGTTTCAGCGGGCGGCTTCGAGACGGTAGGACAGTACTTGCTCTTCTTTTTCGGGTATTGGAGATTAGAGAAGTAGTAGCAGTAGTAGTACTCGCTTCTTTACATGTAGCTTCGATGTTGATCTCGTTCACATAGCGTTTCACTCGTCGACGACCAAATAGCTCACACTCCTCGTCGCTGGAGGAGTCTGTAGCCTCGTTGTCGACGATGGCGATCCGGACCACCCGTGGGACATTCGGGTCAGAGTGGTGACTCTGACTCCTCTCATCAGAGACTTTTCTGGGTCTGAAAGATGGCTTGGAAAATTTCTTAGTGACTTCTCTGTGTTCGGTGAACTTGATCGGACACAGAAAGTTGTTCTTCAAGTCCATGTTTGTGTCTCTCTTTTTCTGGGTTTTCTCTTCACAGATTCTATATTGGCATCGAAAGAGACCAAAAAAGCAAATAAAGAGAACAAAAGGTGAAAGAGTCGTGAAGCTGAAGATTAAAACTTTGAGATAAGGAGAGACAAGGATGATTCAGAAACCTGCCAAAAAGACATAAAAAGGCTCAATAAACACTATTAAAATCTCGACACCTTTCAAACACTTGAACAGTCACTACGTCTCTGAACCAGAAGAAGAAGAAGAAGATAAAAGTACTCAAGCCTCCAAACCTCAAAATCTCTACTTATAGGAAGAGGAAAACAGAAACAAAACCTGTTTTTCCTACTTAAGAAACAACCAACCCAGGAACAGACATGCTTTAAATCCTTCCCAAAACGAGAAAATACCCAGGAAAGGCAAGAAGAAGAAGAACAAGTGAAAATGGAGGAGAGAAAGTTATCAGAAAAAGTCTATAAGACAGAAGAGAGTTTCGGAGTGTTGTACACTTAAGTCCTGAGACAAAGCAGTAAGAGAGAGAAAGTGAGTTTACTAAATGCGGTGAAGAAGAAAACACTGAACGCTGTTTTATAGGATCCAACAGCCGAAATTGGGAAACCCAAATTACTAGGCCGAATTTATTATCCATCTCTTTCCGATTTTTCAAACTACTTATTTCCAAAAAAAAAAGAAAATTTATTATTAAAAAAATAAAAGGAAACTTTAGATTAATTTTTATTTACTAAACTCTTATGGTCAACTTAATAATCACTTGGCATTAAAATTTGACAATAGGTTAGTGAGATTCGCACCAAATCCACCATGTTTAGCAAAAACTACTCCCCATTTATATTTTCTTAACCCCATTACCATAAATTTTAAATTTTTACTTTATTTTTCTTTTTGTTTTTAAAAATAATTAAAGATTTTGTGATATCTTTTAATATTTATCCAATACATACAATAGTTGAAACAAATAATAAGATCTAAGTAACTTATTTGATCAAATAAGTGATAGGTCCAAATTTTGAATTTATATGATAATAAAAGATTTTTAATAATAATGTGCATTTCCTTTATAGTGGGGACTTGATCATCTGTCCTGTTAATTTAGGTCCTACTTTATCTCATTCAATCCTCACCTTCTATTTATGTAGGAGCTCATTTTACTAACTCAGGTCCTACTCTGTCTTATTCAATCCCTACCTTTTATTTATGTGGGGATTAAAACAAACAGAGTAGAACTTGGGTTAGTGGAACATATGATTTGACGGGTTTACAGTGAATGTGTGAAAACATGGCTGTGTAGCCCATCAAAATCATGAATGGCTTCGACTGCATTCAAATGAAGAGATCAACTTAGGTAGGAACACGTCATGTCAAAGCCGGTAGTCGGGGCCGAAGATTCCGGCCATGATCATAAAAGACATGGCGTTCAATTTGCTATACGAGCCGTCGTATCTCCGATGATTGAGTAAGATCGTGACACGTGGAGATACGGGCCCGACTTCAAGTTCTGGCACAATTGGAGAGCATCATAACGCTGACTCAGCATCAACTCTTGGTCTCGAATAACGTGACGCCAGTCACGTGAGGCCCAAGATACCCGGGTCCGATTAAATTGTTGTTGGTCAAAAAATCAAGAAAATTTGTGAAACACACACACACACAGCTTTGACCGCTTACTTACTCGTTTACCCTTTCGACTGACCGTTGATTTATGAGAGAAGGCACGGTTAATACGAGGGTATGTTGGTAAATTGGTTGGTGTGGTACACTTCATTGTGTGCTGGCCTTTGTGAGTGGGACTGGGTGGTGGGTTAATAATTTTCTACCCCTTAAAATAAAAACATTTTTTTACATTTTTAATTTATTTTTAAAATTAACTTTTTATTACAGCCAGTACTAACGTGGCCGGCAACCTAGAATTCGCCGCCATTTTATTATTATTATTTATTTATTTTTACTTCTCTGGCCTTTTTTCTGTTTCTCGAGATGTGTTTGCTTATGCCACCCTCGGTTCAGTATTC
>JAOSBN010000036.1:18203-37017 GCA_027563595.1 Erythroxylum suave
GAGAAGTCATGGCTCACAGGTCGGTCAGCTAGGACTTTTGGGATGGCCTAGATAGATTATGATGTATTTTTCCTCTTACATGTAGCATGTTGTACTGATTTACAAATAGTAAAAGATGACAGATGTGTAAATTTCTGGTTTTGATGAAATGAAATGAGGAAAATTTTGGTTTAAAAAAACATTATGATTTTTATACTGATGTTTTATTATGATGCTATGTGAGATGTTTGTAGTAATTGATCGTAGCTCACCCTTATCGTAGGATATGTACCAGAATAACCTGCGAGCGTCCCGGTGTGTACCTTACGGTAAGGGGGTGCTACAATACAACATTGATGCTCATGCCTAACATTCTTATAGAGCTACCAAAATGATCCAAACTAACTTAGTTACAAATGAAATATTTCTTGGAGATTTGCTGAAGTTTTTGCAAGGTTCACTGATCTGCTGATTCTTGCACCTGAGGAGTAGAGAAATTGTGGAGTGAGTTGGGAAGCTCAGTGGCTAATATGCTTATAGCTATTGGTGAGGAACCACAAACACACATAACAATCAAACAATTTCATATATATATATATAAGGATTTAGTTCACAGAACACATACTTAAAATTTCAGTCACATAAGTCATACCATGTATTTTCCAACCATTATACAAAGCATTTCATCATATATCATACTCAGCAAATCACAATGAATACTCAATAATACGGCTCGAGAGAATCCCATAAAACAAAATAGCAAAATCGAAGTTTACACCATGAACGAAATGAGTCTATTTTTCAGAGCTCATATGCCACAAGCAGGCAGCCGGGAGAAGGTTTAAGGTCAACATGTACGTGACAAACCAAATGGTATCTCTCTTGCCCACATAAGCAGATTTTCTTATGCATACATATTTCATAGCATATTTGTGTTTCCATGCATTTTACTCATTTCTTCTTTTCATTCATACTAGATGCAGTAAAATCTTTCAAACATAACAAGTTATCAAATCACAACACATTTTTCCCACATTCATAATTATTTAAAGACAAGCATTTAAATACATATACAAATAAATAATTTTAGCTCATCATCACAAAAACTATAAACATATTACCCACCTATTTTCTTATATATCTAAGTTCAAGCTTGCTCTTGATTTCGACTTTCTTGTTTCCTTCAAACAAGCATGTTTTTATTTAATCATCATACATGAATATATCTTCCATAAATCTCTACTATCCAAAAATGAGCTTAGATTTAATCCACTCTTGATTTATCTAACTAGAAGAAATAAAATCTAGCTAGAGTTCAAAAAAAATCTACAAACATAAATCTCTTATTCATCTTCTTTCTCTCTTTATTTCAGCTCATAAAAACCTAGTTTCTATACTTTCTTCTTCTATCAAAACAAGAAAAGGAGATAGATATTACCAAAAAAGTCAGCTGAATCTTTTCTTCCTCTTCTTTCTCCTTTCTTTTTCTTTCTTTCTTCTTTTCAGTTTCTTTTTTTTTTGTTCTTCTCTTCTACTCCTTTCTATGACTCCCTTTCTTTTTCTTTCTTAATACACACGTCTCTCTCCTTTTTCCTAACCTCTCAAATATATCTCCCCCTTACACGACTCTCTCTTCTCTAGTTTTTTTTTCTAAGTTTTATGATTTCTCTGTTTCTTTCTTAACACTCACGACTCTCTTCTAGTTTCTTATCTTATTAGTTTAAGAAAAATTTTAACTTTCCTATGTTACCCTCCCTTATACAATCTAATTCCTCTTAACTCCTTATCTTAACTCTTAACTCTTCCCTCACGCACATACACTTGTTCTTCTTTTATTATTCTAAGACAAACTCTATCCTTTCCAAACTTACCCTTCTACATTTAATTTATTACCTTCTAACTCCTTAACTTAATTCTAACACTTCCATTTAACCCATTCAACCATATGTAAATAATAATATACCTAATTAAACTCTAAAAATTATTAACTCAAAAATTCTAACTTTTACTCATAACGAAACGCCATCAAATTCTCATTTAATAATTCTAACTTCCGAAAAAGTTTAGGGTCCAACAATATTAGTTAACCAGTATGTCATATCGATTGATTAATATAACTATTAGTTAACCAATGTATTAGTGAGTGCTGAATTTGATGCTTTTAATGCATATTAATTGACTAATATGCTATACTGGTTGATTGGTAATAAATAGTTGTTATAACTATTAGTTCTTGGCTCCAACAGTTAGGAAGTTCCTCAAATACTATAATTGTGTGTTTTCTAATTGGTTTTAACATCAAGAAGATTTTATGTGTAGTTTGTGTATTTTTAATTTTTTTCAATTATTTAAGCATCATTATCCCATATTTGTATGAGTGAGCCTCTTTGGAATTATCAAGAGATAAAGCGAGATATTCAAGTTGTAATATTTTCCTGGGACATTATATTATTGTATTTATGGGTAATTTAATTGAGATTAAATTTCTTTTCTCCTTGAAAGAATATTGTAAAGGTTCCTCTTTATCAAGAAAGATTATATAAAGGTCATTCTTCACCTTGAAAGAAGAATTATAATAAAGTTTGAAGAAGAATCTTGGGAGTGGATGTAGATAAAAGTTGTTTACTGAACGACTATAAATTGGTTTGCATTCTTTTTTCTTATCTTCTTTGAATTATTATTTAATTGTTTGATTGGTTTATGTTAAGTAATTTATTAATTATGGTTAAATTAAGTCTATTGGTTAGAAAAATTCTTGAATTTTATAAACACTAAATTTACCTCCTCTTTTGGGTGCCATTAGGGACTTACAACATGTATATCTAAAAATCTTCATTGTAATGATTATATAAGTAATCCTTTAACTCGATCTTAAAAGTATCTCATGTAGAGATTGTTATATTTTGATGTTACTTATGATACTTTGAAAATAGTTTTTAAATATTATTAATAGAATAAATTAGTAATTGGGGAGAATTAAAATAAAAAAAAACAATGTCCAGTAGGAATCCCACTAAGATGTTTGGTTTAGGTAGGTCTAAAAGATGCAACATTACCCCAATTTAGTAGAGAGGTTATTTCTAATAAACCTATTAGGAAAAAAGTTTTTAAAAATGATAAAAAAAAGAAACAATAGCCAAATACATAAAGAAATATTTGCATAAATGAAAAAATAAAAAAATAAAAGTAACAGTAATAGTAAATAAATAAATAAATAGATAAGAAAGAAAATTAATAAGTAAATAAAACAAATAAGAAATTGAAAAATACAAAATAAATAAAAAAAATTATAGGAGCAAGTATTACAATCAAAAGTATTTAGGCTAAATAAAATACCTATGAAAAAAAATAAGGACCTCTCGATATAGAGTCCTCTATCACTATTTTAGCTTGTTAAAGTTTTTTTATTAAAAGACTACGTCCTTGGTAAGCTTTAGTAGGGCCATATCGTTTTTGATCACCCTTCTTCAGTTATTCTTGGGTCTTCTTCTTCTTCTCTTACAGTCCATGAGTACAGTCTTCTTGTATCTTCTCATTAGGTGTCATGATGTCTCCTTTTAACATGTTTAAAACACCTAAGCCTTGTCTCCCTTAATTTACTATTAATGTTAGCCACCTCCAACTTATATCTTACCACTACATTCCTAGTCTTATCTCTTCTTATAAGATTACACATCCAACAAAGCATCATCATCTCTATCACCATTAACTTATAACTATGAATACATTTGAAGGGCCAACACTCTGCCCTATAAGCATGGTTGACTTAATTGCTAAATGGTATAATTTGCCTTTTGGCTTAAGTGTTAGCTTCTTATCACATAAAACTCTTGAAGCACCTCTCCATCCCTAATTTGATATAGTGAACTATGCCATCATCTATCTCACCAATGTTTTGGGTGATGGATCTAAAATACTTAAAAACAATATTTCTATTGTATAAATTATGTACCAATCTTGATCTCCATATCAGATGTAGCTTTACAACCTAAATTTACACACAAAATACTCAATCTTAATCTTACTCAAATTAATGTCTTTTGACTATAATATATCCCTCTAAAGTTTTAGCTTGATATTAACATCTTTTTTTGTTTAATCCGCTAAAATAATTTCATAAATAAACAACATACACCAAGGTATATCCCTTTGAATATTCTTAGTATGCTCATTCATAACCATTACAAATAGGAATAGGCTCGGCAAGAATTTTTGTAGTATAATATTAATAGAAAAAAGCTTTGTATCTCCTCTTGTCGTCCTTATTCTAGTCTTAACATCTTCATATATATCTCTAATAACTTGTATAGGTAACAAAAACTCCCTTAACTTCTAAACATATGCTTAGATAATTTGTCATAAGTCTTCTTTAAATCAATAAAAACTGTGTAAGTACCTCTATCTATCCTTATAACATTCCATTAATTATCTAAAAAGATGATGATTTCTATTATCGACCTACTTGTTATCAAACTAAATTGGTGATCCAAGATAAGTGCAACATTTCTTATTCTTTTCTCAATTACCTTTCCCATAATTTTATGATGTGACTAAGTAGTTTGATGTCTCTATAGTTGTTACAACTTTAGATATCTTCTTTATTCTTGTAAAGAGGGAATAGTGTGCTAAGTCTCCATTCATCTGACATTTTGGTGTCTCTTAAGCTCTTCCATACCTCTATAAATAACCCATTAGGTTTTATAACCTTTCCACTCTTCTTCTTCTTCCTCCAATCCTCTAATTTTTTATCTTGTTGTATGCCAATAGTAAGTAAACCTTTGTTAGTGCTCAAAAGTTCTAAGATCATCGAAGTAAATGTTATTATCTCCACCTCCGTTAAAAAACCTATAAAAGTAGTTTTTTCATCTTCTTTTAATGTCATTTATCTATAAGCACCCATTTTGTTCCGTCCTTTATACAACAAACTTGATTTAAGCCTATTGCTTTCTATTCTTTAGCTCTCGCTAACTTAAAGTATCTTTTTCTCCATCCTTAGTTTCTAGTCATTAATATAAGTTATTATAAGCTCTACTTTTGACTTCTAAAACTATCTTCTTCACCTCTTTCTTTGCTAGCTTGTAACTCTCTCGATTGACTTCCCTCTCTTCATCTATGTTATTATCTAATATAGCTTTATAAGAAGACTTTTTTTATCTTTACCTTGTCTTGGATGTGGTCATTCTACCAATAAGACTCTTTGTCGCTATCCCTCCCCAAGATCTCCTTAGTTACATTCCTTAAAAGAGTTGATGCTCCTTTATATATCTAGTTAATATCTTCTTCTAGTTTCTATACTTCTCCAAACATTACTCTATCCTTAATTTATTCGATTGTGTCCCCTCTTAGATTCCACCATTTAACTTTAGTGCACCTCTGAGAACTTCTCATACTTCTCCAACCATTAAGTTTCATATATGTAACTAACAATTTATGCTGAGTTGACAAAGATGTGTTAGGTATCACCTTCTAATCCTTGCAACTGGTTTGATCACTTCACCTCAAGAGGAAATAGTCGATCTGAGTCTTCACGATTCTATTACTAAAAGCTACTAAGTGCTTCACTTTTTTGTTAAAGAGTAAGTTGACTGCTATCAAATTAATTGCTACTGAAAAGTCTAATAAAGCAGTTTCACTATTTTCCTATCTCAATATCCAAACTCTTATAGTCATAAGAATATCCATCTGACGTTATCCCTTTATGGCTATTAAAGTCTCCTCATATAATAAGTTTCTCATTAAGGAGAATCTACTAAATCACCTTATCTAGCTCTTCCCATAACTGACGCTTAAATTGTTCTTTCAACCTTACTTGGGGTGTATTAACACATACTACATTGAAAAAACATCTTTCACTTTAACTTCTAAAGACAAAATCCTATCATTGGCCTTCTTCACCCTGACAACATGATGTATAAGTTCCTTGATAACCATGATAACTACACCATTCTATTGCCTCAAACAACTTGAAATCTCTTTTTTTTAAGCCCCCATCCACTTTATCTCTTAGATGCACACTATATTTATCTAAAGTCTTACCTAATTCCATTTTCTTCCCTATAAGAGTCTTGATATTCAAGGAACCTATCTGTAATCTATCAACATATTCTCTCTTCAGAGTCCCTAAACTCTTCAAAAGACTAGCCCTTAGTTATCGTAAAAAGCCAAAGAAACCACTCCTACCCTCACACTTAACATAAGCTATAAAAGATAGGCACAACAAGGACCTAAACAACATGAAGATTACTTTAAAAAAGTAACAAGGATTGGAGGTTAAAAAATAAAGCCAAATAAAAGGGATAAACTAATAATAAGCCACAAAAAAGAAAATACTAAAGTAGTTAAAAATAAAAATCAAATAAGTTATACTTATAATAACCCTAGGAAATAAATAGCAATAATAAAAAGAAAGAAAGAAAGTAAAAGAAGGAAATAAAAAATGACAAAGAATATTGACAATAAGACTAAGAGCAAAGCAATCAAAAAGGTATCTATACTAATTGGGAAGAAGTAGAAAGTCCCAATCAATAAATAAATCACAATTAATCTCCCAGAAACCTTAACCCTAACCCATAAAAATAGTCACACCACCCAAATTTTAAAATCTTTTTACTATTTGTTGAAAAAAGTCCAATAAATCCCACAGAAACCTTAACCCTAACCCAAAAAAATGGTCACACAATCCAAATTTTAAATTTTTTTACTATTTGATGAAAAATTTCCAATAAAATAGACCTCTAATCAATAATATTGAAGCAAAAAGAAAAACATTAAATCCTAGAATGGACACCACAATAAACGAATGAAAAATCACTAACACAAATGATCGCAAGCAAATCAAAACTTAGATGGCACAAATTTGAACCAATAATGATTGCCTATCTCCTAAAACAACATAAGTAACCAAAGACCTTATCAAATGGAAGCTAAATAGATAAGTGAGAAATGACTTTAAACTAGAACATAAAATGAGCAAAAGACTCCACATTTGAAGTGTTTTCAGCAAATTAGAGTTAAAGTCTGGAGACCCAGATCATAATAATAGCCAAAAAGTGAGATTTACTTATTAATCACTACCTAAAGAGAATTTCCAAAAGAAAATGGAAAGAATTGACCTTAGAAATGAATGGAAAATGAGATACAAACTCACGATCTATACACGTACAAATTCTTCACTAATGTCGATTTCATGCAACGTAAGCTGATGTTGATGAAAATGCTTAATACAAGAAATTCCTCACCAATAATGGAAGGTATATCATATTAGCCTATAATCTTTTAGGAGTGGTTTCTTCAAGTTGCCTATTTAAAAGAAAAAATGGTTATTAAAAGTGTAATTTTAAAACCCAAATAAAAAATAAATAACCATAAATACTTGAACACCTCGAAACCTAAACTTGGCAAAAGAATTCCAAATTAACTTTATGTCTAATATAATAATAGATCTCGAAATCTAGAAATTAGGGTTTGTAGTAAATAGAATTAGAATTGTGGAAAAGAAAATTTTCTCTTCATGTTTGCAAGCCAATGAATAATAAAGCACCAACACAACTTGATAGGGTAACTCCTAAAATTGCATTTAAGAAACTAGTGATTCAAAAATAGCAATTATCAAAACAAAGCTAAGACAGATAAAATTATTATTTGGGAAATAACAAAGTTGAAAACTATTCCCTTAAGAGAAACAGAAGAAACCAAAAAGTTGTATAAAAAAGTGATGTCTTTCATGATTTTGCAAATACCTAGATGGTAAATAAAGTGAAATAATATGGATAATGTTCTATATGAATCTACCTTACGGACACTTTTTTTTAACAGAGACTAGAATGGCTACTGAGGGAAGATGATGGTATCTAGAAGAGGCTTAGTGACAAGGAGGTGTGGTGATTAGGCATGGTTAAAGATGATGTTAGTGAAGAGGAAAAAAACAATGATGAGGAGGATCGACAACTGGGTATGGCTAATGGTGATGCTAGCAATGACTAAAGATATGGTGAGTAATTCGACTTAAATAAAGTAAATATTAATTCTATGTTTTATATATAATCATAACATTATGTGATGAAATGATTAAATTTTATAAAAATCCATACTTGAAAAGGTTAGCCAAAAGTACTTTGACATTTATAATATTTGGGTAGTTATGAAAGGCAACTAGACATCAATCTTGATTGATAGATAATTTATTTAATTAGAGAATTACAGATGAACTAAAGGAGTTTATTTTATCTAAACCTAAATACAATTTATGATTGTAATTTACAACCATTGCTAAGATATTTTGGAATCTAATGGATCATATAAAAAGAACGATTAATGAGAGAAAAGATAATTTAATCAAGTTAAATTTGATTGTAAGGTATTGAAAATCTTTAAGATTAAATATGAGATATTTAATAAATAAGGAACAATTTGAAATATTAGATCTTATTTGGGCTCAATTAGTATTTAGATAGAATTAATTAAATTTTAATTAAAATTAGAATTATATTTCAATTTAAATTACTAAAAGATCCAAACTTTATTATCAATAGGCATAAGTCCCAAAGGAGCTAACAATTGTTACTTACCACTCTCTACACCACTTATATAGTTCTCTTGACCCATTTGTGTAGATATCATTAGAGTTCAAACACTTGTACGACTATAATAGTTGGGATGAAATAGTTTTCAGAAAAGTTCATGGAAAACTTCAAGAAAAGGATCAAACTACACAATAAGGTATGAATTTACGATTCATGTTTTATTGTGTTCATGTATTAATCATGTTATAGAATTTAAGGTGACCTTGACTTTTGAGAAATTAATTAAAAAGATTTCATATTTATTTTGTTACACGCAAGATCAAATCTTGCCATGACTTTTCAACAATGAATCCTTAAATTCTCTCTATTGTTAACGAATTAAGATAGAAATTGAGGTTTCAATTTATATCTTCAAACTCTTTCTATATTTTGAAACTTCTATCTTTCTTTCAATTAATTACCACATGTTAATTAAAGTCTTTGAATCAATAACTTTGCTGATATGTCTTCCTTCAAGAGCCTTAACTTTTTTTTAAAAAATGAAAAGGAATTATATCAATACTAGTAAAAGCTATAAAATATCATTACAATGAGTCACCTAATCTATCTACAAGATCGGAATCCTCCAATAGGTACAAAGATAGAGTAAATAAATTGATTATGACAAATCAATTGGGCTAAGTGTTTGTTGTGTGTTGTTGACTATAAAAATTACACCATATCTATTTTACTCTATTATCTGCTTAATTGAGAGGCACGTCAAAACGCTAGTCAAAATAAAATAACTAGACTACTACTATAGCAGTGGTGAGTCTTGGTCGATCCCACACAGAGTGTTATGTTAGCTTATGAAATGAAATTAATTTATGATTAGGTAATGAACGGTTTTGGATTTAATAAGAAAATAAAATAAAATAAACCTAATGAAATAAATTAAAAAATGCAAAAAAGATAAAATTGGAGAATTCGATAGGGATCCGGTTCTTTGATTCAATCTTGGCCTACACCCTCATTAAGCATAATTCATTGATTTGTTATTCGTTTATCTCTTTTAGCAATTATCGGTCATAGATTAACAACAAGCTCTGTTAATACCGATTTTTCCTTAGATCTTAGTTAATTATGAAGTGTTCATTAATTACCCCTAACTATTGGAAAACCTAGAATAAACGCTCTAAGTTTATCTGAAAAACTACCTTATGAATCAGAAAATAGACCAATCTAGGTAATGATCACATAAGCTCAGATTATTTAAACTATGTTATATTATCTCTAATGATTCGGAACCATTAGTTGCTACACATGAATTGGGAATACAACAATTACATATTGCATTCGATTCTAGCAATGGATTTTCATGAAAAACGATTCAATAGGACATTGAAATCTTCATCATTCACATACCCAATCAATGAAGACAAGATAACATAATCAATTCCTAATGAGATAAAGAAATAACAAAAAAATAAAAAATACTTGACCCAAGTCGTTAGTGTCAATGTCACCTTCGAACTAATGTCGGGACATTTAACCTTCCATAGATCTCTTAAGAAAAAGCTTAAGTCCCCACAAAAATAACCCTACTGAAGACCCCCTTTAGCTCTTTTTCATTGCGCAATCTTGTTCTCAAAGATTAAAGTCTTTCTCCACTATTCACATATCCTTCTATCCTGCAGCTATCGTCTGTTTTCACTCACGCCACTCTTTGTTCTCTTCACCGCTAATCTCCTGTGGTTTTTATTCTTTATCCCATTATTTTAAGCTTTATCTTGTCTTCTTTTACTCTAATCTTCTTCTTCTTGATCTATGAAGATAATTGAAAATTAATCTTTGGAAAATGACCTAAATGTAGTGCTTTCAACTCACTTTAATTTCTTTGCTTCCAAATTATACCCAACATCATATATGAATTAAAGTAAGTATCTTAAGCATTTTCGTATCATTAATCGCTAAGTATAAATGATTAAATATATCAAAAATTGAATACATATCAAATTCCCACAATTAGCTTTTGGCTGTCCTCGGGCAAAACATCCAAATTAAGCTCAACAATCGAAAAACATTGACTCATTTCCCATATATTCCAAGAATGTATATAATCACAACCAAAGATGAGTGACTTTCAAAAATCATAATAAGAATTCAACATTCAATATTTCTACTTATAATCAGTTTACAAGCATCATCTTTGGAAATCAAGCAATCTAATGTTATACTTGAAAAATGCATTTAACTAAAATACATCCACGAGTATATTCAACACCATTCATGATTATGACGATCCGCAACTTTGCATATCATTTTATTTCTCCACCACTAATGTTCATATGTAAAATCATGAATCAAAAGAATTTTTAGGGTTGTAATGTGGGCAAATGTAAGGTAAGATGTATTTAGGTCAAGTAGCATGAAAACCATTAAACTAGTGAAACAAAGCAACACTCATAAAAAACTGGATACCTTCAGCTATGACGAATGCAACATTTATATTTCACCCAATTCGACTCTCACACACCAACCACATGAAACATATACCAATCCGAAGGAATCCTCATACAATTTATGCTAATAATACATAGAAACCATAAGACTGAATCTTCCAAGCCAACATCTACCTCATATCCAACATACTCAAATAGCACATTCATTACAACTCTAGGAAGATGCATTAATTATGAATAACTTTGCAAACTCATATGTACTTTTTCCTTGATAAATTTATTTCAACAAATTTTTTATTATTTCTTTCTTTTTCATTTTCTTTTCTTTTCTCTTTTTTTTTTCTTTTGCTTTTCTCTTTTCTTTCTTTCTTTTCCTTATAAAAATTAAAATAAACTACACCAACATAGGAATTTCAATGATAAGACATAACAAAACATCCCAACATTAACCAACCCACATATATGTACACCCCCACACTTACACTTTTGTACATCCACAAGCTCATCAATTACAAATGTTCCACTAGCTTTATGGCTTAGGTAAGATATTTGGTTAAGTATAAAGCATGTAATATGGTTGATATAAGAAAAAAGGCTAATAAGGCTCAAAGAGGTTTATCAAAAAAGAAAATCATATAGTGGGTAGTATATTTGGCTAAACCATATAATGGGTAGGCTATTTGGCTAACGTAGTTCGGAAAAGTAAAGAATGCCTAATTATATCCATGTTAATGCATATGATAAAAATGTGGCCTCAAATAAAAATTCAAGACAAAATTAGGATGTACGTATCATAAAGGTCACACATTATCAAAAGACAATGAGACTAATATAAATGTGTCAGTCTAATAAGGCTCAAAATCTCATGGCTCTGTGTACCACTAATCACTACTTTTCTAAAGATAATACACATCAACCAATCATAAGAGCAAAAGTATATGCCATAGCTGCTATGCAATTCTCTAGTCAATTCATTCTCTACTCATAATTAAATAATTCTAGAAGCAATAGAAAACAAGCAAATGTTTCGTTGTTTGTTTTATTCTTTATCTCATTTTGATTGAAAACTTTAAAAGAAAGAAAAAATAAACCAACAAAGAAACACATATGCATAAAAAATAAATGCTAAAATTTAAAAACAAAGAAATTTACTTCTCTTAGGTTACCTTCTATGAAGCGCCTTTGTTTAAGGTCGTTGGCTCAACTCTTTCTTCTCTTCACTTGAAAAAATTATGATCTTCTGATGACATATGTGGTTCTTCAAAGTGAGGTTCTTCAGGATAGGGTTTTGATTGATAATAGTTCCCAGTTAGCTCTTTCCCTATTCTCAGACTTTCAATCTCACTTAAGTCCATGCACTCAGGAAATATTTCGAATATCTCTTCACCTTTATCTTCCTCATTTAGTTCCTTCAATCTAATATGTAAAGGTGAAGAGTTAATTTCAAAAATAATCATGGACTCAATACTTTCCTTCGATTAAATGATATGTCTTTTTCGACTTCGAGCTCCTTCTTAACTTCTTCTTCATCACAAGCAATTCCTTGAGTGTTACACTCAAGATTCTTTAGCTCCTCTTCAATTTGTAAGGTTTCCGTGCTAATATCCATCAAGTACTCCTTATGTTGATATGGTTGCGTCTCTTTGCTTTGTGATGCTAAGTAGTTGATAGCTTCTATCAATTGACCTGCCTGGCTTGTCAAGTTCTAGATTCTAAAACTTGTTTCTTGCTAGAATTGTAAAGTGTTAGCAACATACACATTAACTAATTCTTCCAAGGATGTACCTGAGTCTTAATAGGAAGCTTTTGGTATGTGCGAGAATTGTTTGTGCTTCCTGCAAACTATTATGGAAGTAATTCAACTAATTATCCCATCCATAACAAAAGTTAGGTTGATCAGTCCAAACATTGTTATAGGATTGAGAATATGAATTAAAGAAAAAATTAACTTCATCCATATCAATTTTTTTTAACTACAAACACAAAAAGGAAAAGATCACAAAATAACTAAAAAGAAATCAATTACGAACAAATATATAGAAAACGCTAATTAAAATTTCAAACAAAAGCTAAACACCGCACTCCCCGGTAACGGCGCCAAAATTAACAAGTGCATCATAAGGTCCCAATTTTTCCTTAGATCTTAGTTAATTACGAAGCACTCGTTAATTAACCTTAACTATCGAGAAACCTAGAATAAGCACTCTAATTTTATCCTAACAACTGACTTACGAATTAGAAAAACAGACTAATCTAGGTAATAATCATATAAGCTTGGATTATTTAACTTATGTTATGTTATCTCTAATGATTCAGAACCATTAGTTGCAACGATTACATATTGCATTTGATTATAGCAATGGATTTTCATGAAAAACAATTCAATAAAGCATTAAAATCATCATCATTTAAATACCTAATCAATAAACACAAGATAACATAATCAATTCCTAATGAGAGAAAGAAACAATAAAAAATGCTTAACTTGAGAAGTTGGTGTCGATGTCACCTCTGAACCGGTGTCAGGACGTTTAGCCTTCCATGGATCTCCCAAGAAAAGGCTTAAGTCCCCACAAAAATAACCTTATCGAAGACCCCCTTTAGCTCTTCTTCACTACGTAAGCTTCTTCTCCTCACTATTCACTGATGTGACAAATAAAGATTAATGTCCATCTTCACTATTCATGTATCCTTCTCTCTTGCAACTCTCTTCCGTTTTCACTCACGCCACTTTTTGTTCTCTTCTATCGCTAACCCTCTCCCATGGTTTTTATTCTTTATCCCTTTTTTTATGCTTTATCTTGTCTTCTTTTGCTCTAATCTTCTTCTTCTTGATCCACGAAGACAAGTGAAAATTAATCTTCAAAAAACGGCCCAAATGAAGTACTTCCAACTCACTTTAATTTCTTTGCTTCCAAATTGTACCTAAAATTATATATGAATTAAAATGAGAATCTTAAGCATTTTTATATCATTAATCGCTAAATGTAAACCATTATAATGATGTGAATGATTAGTAATTGTCTTCTATTGAGCACCCAAAATGAAAGTCCATTTTGAATTATTTTTATCTTAAGTAGGCTTACTATAATTAGCTTCCTATCCATTAGTAATTCTTTTACCATAGATTGTTTGAGAGGGTCATTTAACCCATTTTTATTCCATATGAGAATGATCATTTAAGGGGAATACCCCTTCTTTTCTCTTTCCTTTAAGCCAATTTTCTTTTAAGATTAGGGGAACTCTTGTGAAACCTTTCTGCTATCTCAACAACTCTGCCATTCTATGGTTGTATCAGCAACAAGTTGCTTGTTGGATCACAATCTAGTAAACCAGTTTCGTTGTCTATCTCATCCTCCATTGATTGTGAATCTTGTGTAATAGTTACATCTTCCTAGTTATAATGTTTCTTGAACAGAGAGGTGTGCCCGGATGCTATATTGGGCTTCTCACCTTCAGGATTTGGAGTACATATTTCTGAGTTACCCAAATTCTCATTAGCATCAACTTGTACACCCATAGCTTCATCATTACCCACTTGAGAAGATTCAACTCCCAATAACTCATCCTGTCATCCAGTTTGAAAAAGTTTTCCTGTAGGAACCCATTCCTTTTTTGAATTTTAAGACTTCCAAGGATATATCACCTTAACTTTAGATTATACAATCTCCCCTATTTTACCCAACTTGAGAATTGGTAAATGATCAGGTAGTATAGCATTCCTTTTGACCTCCACACATGTTTTTGCATACCCAATTTACTCCATTCTGGATGTTTAAGCATCCATACCAATGGACTTACCTAAAGATCTTGCCAAACAACTCAATCCTTTAATTATCCAAATTTCTAGAGGTAGATTATGACAATGCACCAATATAGGAAAAAAAAAACTCCACACATTCCCTATCAGATGTTATCTCAAGTTTCCACTTCTGAATAAACATAGTTTGATCCCTTATATGCCAAGGTCCATTTCCATTATTTCATTTAAGTTGTTATTAACAACAATTTTAAATAGAATAGTGCCATCATCCATGCTTAAAGATTTTTCCAATCCTTTCTTACCCATCGTGTAGTGGTTGTCCCTTGCTCCAGAAAGAGCCAACTAGGGCAGTTGACCAAGTCCTGGCTCTAGCTTGCAACAATTCAATCGGGGGACACTATCCTTTATGGCAACCGGGTAGTATTTCAGTTATATCTTAGGCTGCTACAATTGAATTTTCTTTTTCTTAGCGCCATAATTGGGGGAGGATTTTTGGGAATTTGAAGCTTTTGGTGAACTTACCCCTTTTTTATATGCAATTTTCTGACCCACCTGTCAGGTGAGCATAGGAAAATCTTGCATAGACGAAGGTAAAGGTGCTCCATTCGCTACCATAAAGCTCGCATAGGTTAAGGATATCTAGGTCATAGCAAGTTGAACGAAGTTCGAATAGGTCTCATATGAAATTTATCAAATCTCGCTTTGATCATACAGAACTGGATCTGACTCGCCGTTGCTTTGCTATCTGGATTTAGGTCGCTGCACACCTCCACAAAACACACACACTGCTACCTATCTCCCCTTAACGTTGTTATTGCCAAGTATTCTTGCTATCACCTAGTTAGCTCCCCCAGTACCGCTATCGATGGGTCTCACCTCTGGGTTGCAACGTTATTGCTAGACGTAGATAGGTTGCCTCTAGGTCGTGTCACCCCATTAGATTGTTGGGTCGTTAGAATTAAATGGATTGCGCCCCCTTGCTATCCCGTTGTCCTCTTCAAGAGTCTTAACTTGTTAAATATAGAATGTGTCAAAAAACAATATCATTTATGTATTACATTTTTAACTCTTCATTATAGTAATTCCATAAAAAGCTTATTGTAACTTGAAAGTTAATTGAGTAGACCTATTTTCTAGTGTACTAACACAATTAGGCTTGAAATTTAAAGAATTCTTCCAAGATAAAATCATTAATAACTATAGTTCATATATACTTCAATATTAAGCTTATGCTTACACAAAATAACATAATAAAGGCCTCGTTTGATAATGGCTTATCATCCATTTTTTCACTAATTGAAAATTTTTGGTTGTTTGACCATGTTGACAACTAATAAATGTGTTTGGTAATCAACTGATTGAACTCAATCAACTAATTTATTAGAAGCTCATCCTTACCAACATTTGGCCTTCAGCTGATACAAAATGTACATTAATGACAATTGTAACCTTGCTTGAAACCTCATGTAAGAAAGGTTTTTAAGTTCATGGAAGATAACAACATAGTTGTTCACTTATATTCATGGTTCTATTAATAGCATAGTTGTTCACCTATGACTTCCTATTACTCTTTCTAGTTTCTATTATAATTTCTTTCTATAAAGAAAATAATTTATTTAAATTAGTCGTCAAAACTTCTCTAAAATCTCAATTATATCTCTCTCTCTTTGAAAAAAACTTTAGTCATTGTTATTTACAAAATTGACTTATATTTTTTCTATATTATGCTAATCTAAATTTGATCTACCAAAAAAATTAAAGATACATGCAATTTTAGAATTACAAAAAACACTAGATAATACTACTTTTGATATTTTTGAATTTATTAATTATGAAAAATGAACCTTCTTTAATATTCTACAAAGTAGTTTATAATATTTTTTTTAAGTCATGCTCTTGTAAGTTATTTTACACATAAATAGTTAATACTAAATAACTAATTTCACTAAATATCTTCAATAAACAACTGATGTTATCTACTAGTCAAATTTGCTGATATAATTTGCTATTAGCTAACTGCTGATAGAATCAGTTAACAACTAATGTAATCCGTTGATTGCCAAACACGGTCAAAAACTGTAAAAAGATATTAGTTACCTAATTATCAAATTGCATAAGCATTTTAATGTATTTGAAATTGTGAGGAACTTCTTTAAAATGATAAAAATCATAAGGCATAACGTAGTTAATCCATAACATAAATGTACGGGGGTTAATTTCCACAAAAGAAAATAGCAATTGCTTAATTACCCAAAAAGTTGAGAAATAGAAGAAAGAGGAATGCCTAGCTTAATTGCCAAATGGGCATAGCACACAGATACAAAAAAAGGAATTGTCAAAAAGTAACCAAATAAACTATAAGGTTTCGATTATGCATCATAAATCAGAACATACATAGTAGAAAATAAAATGAAAACCAGAAAATATAGAATCAAACATATGCCATTAGACGTAGTAAATCAAAACATGAATAAGATATGTGTATCTTTCTTTATGATCTCCTTTGTTCTTTGATCTCTTTACCACATTGGGTTGTCATAAACCACAATAACCAAGCTAGATCATCTCTAACGTATTCCACACAAAGATAGAAGAAACAAACCTCTAAGGAAATGGTAGAACACGCACAAAAGTGCTAGCTATTGATTTGTGTTCTTGAGAGAATGTTTATGGAGAGTGAGAGAAGATGATAAACACTTCGCCAAAAATATCTTGTTTTTCACCCAACACTTTCACGAAAATTGGTATTTTTACATCTTTTGGCCTTCCTCTAACCCCCAAACATCAATGGAGAGAGTTAGTTGGAATTAAGCGGCCATTGATACCACTTAATATGCATGAAAACGTTCACCGCTTCTTTAAAGGGTAATTTTATCATCTTGCGTAATAAGCAAGATTCATATGTATCATATGATTTATAATCAAATGACCTTAAACTACCACACTTATGTAGCTTAGTCTTACATCTCTCATATCTTAGATCCCCATCTAAAACTATTCTACTCATTCTTTACATCTCCAATGGGTGTGACCCATTAGGTTCCTAGTTATATTAGCCACTTGAATTAACACTTAATTCAAGCAAGTCATAAGCAGTATCTAACAACACATCATGACTTCCAATTGATCAGAAAGTCAGTGTTTTGACTATGAACCCTTCTATAGATAATGTTTCATCATTTATACCCCACTTGGTTTAGAGTATGGTTAAAGTGTCAACTCCCACTAAACTGACTACGTCACACCTAACCTAAGTGATGTTAGTTCTTATCCCCGAAGCTCATTACTTAATTGGATATGTCATTGAAGACTATCTTCATGATATTTCCACTCTAGCCAGAGATTCTTGAGTGATGACTTTCATAAAAGGTCGTAGATCTTATCTCCTTCTATCAGGAGTAGGAAATCACTTATTGGCTATTCAATTACCTTTTAATACCTCAAGCTATACCCAATCTCCTCCCTTTAAGCAACCTCTAAAAGGCAACAAGGAGTGGAATCAAAGTACACGATCAGTATTCAAGATATTCTTAAGTACCTCAAGCCTATGAATATTTGCACCATTGCTATGATGAGACTATTGTCGACACTAGAGTAGATTATCCATATGATTATCTCATAGTAGGTCATCCAATGTACGTACTACGCATCCACATATTAACTCTAAACAACTCATGCTCACAACTTATGAGATCCACTACTTAATTTAATCAAGGAGTATAACATGTGCTAGTTTGTCCAAATTAATAATGTCTCATCTCATTAATCCTATGACTACCGATAATTTAGATATTATTATAATTACACATGATATGAATCTTATTATCATTGATCTCATCATGATTTCTTTTATGCTATGTAATGTATCAAAGATTTTATTAATTCAATTTAAGGTCATTAGCAATTTATAAAGAACATTAACATCAAATTAACAAAAATGTCTTTTTATTAATCATAAAGATTTGTATAATAAGTACTAAAGGAGATCGCCTTTAGAACACTTCTCTAACATAAACTAGATGAAAACGAACCTATGGTTCCCTATTTGGAACTAGGACTTGGAGGACCTTCCAAGCGTATGTAATCATACATAATTCCCTGAAAAGGAC
>JAOSBN010000037.1:0-11942 GCA_027563595.1 Erythroxylum suave
GCGTAATAAAACCAAAAGAACAAGGGCATTGGAGGAGAAACAAGTTTACGGGACTATAACGTAAGACCAACCACAGTTGCAATCTAACTGTACGCACACTCCCTGTCTCGCTCTTTCGCTCTCTATATCTTCTTTTTTTTCTTTTGACTTTCTATATATTCTAGCCCGACGTTTTTTAATCCCTTTCAAAGCTTCCTTTCTTGAATCATCAAAACACCTAAGTACTCTTTCATCAACCAAACACCGTAAAGCTTCAAGATTTTCTTATGCTGCTTCGTCAAAATCCTTTCCTTTCTTTGGTTGGTTTCAGTCGGTTCCTAAACCATATTACACACTTCAACCAGCTTTGGACCTAACACCTCTCTTCACTCCATCACATGTCTCCTGTTGCTTCTCTCTGTTAGCATTGTTCTGTTTGGTTTTTTTGATTGGTCAGTTCACATTATCCGTATGCTCCGTTTTTTTCTTTTGCCATTTTCCTTTATGAGGTTTTTCTTGGTTGGTGGGGAAGTGTGCAAGAAGTAACCGGGTATTGCGGTTGAGAGTTTCTGGGTTTTGTTTCTGCTTTTGTATCGTTTCTCAGCAACCAAGATTCAAGAAGACCCTTTTGATGCTTTTATCAACTCTCTGGTTGTTTTTGGCAGGGAATATAAGTTCTTGTTGCTGACCAGTTTTAGCTGGAAGGTTTCTTTTCCCCAATCAGTGTAAGTCATTTTCAGGTACCTTTCTCTTTACCTTTATCAGGATGTTGAGCCTTAATGATAATCGTAAGACATAGTTGGGTATCGTGTTAAAGATTTAAACTTTTCTTATCATGTCGTTTCTGTCCACGAGCGTTGATCATATGTACGCGCAGCCTTAATCTATATTGTGATGCGATAATTTTCCCGTTATTTTGTAGTTGCGAATTCATTATTGTCGTTAATGTTTATATTTTTCAAGTGTAATGTTAGTTGATAAGGCACAAGTTCCATTTGAAAACTTCATTATTCATGTTAGCAGCGATTTCTGATTGACTTGTTATTGATAAAAGTATGTTTTGCAAAAAGCAGACGTTACTTCGGTTACATTTTCATATTAAAGATTTAAGGTAATCAATGCTGTTATCCACCCATTGATTCTAATATACTTCTTATCTTGTGATTATCTGCATCTAATTCTTTCTGCAACATTAATTAAGAAAATTTCTACACGAGGTGCAAGACTTCAGACTCTTTGATTTTTTTTTCTGAATTTATTTTTAAACAATGATTTAAGACGTTCACTTTTGCAACTGCAATGGATCAAATTAAACATCAACCTTTTAAGGATGGAAAGTGGAACCTCAAAGTGATAGCTCATTCAACGTGAACTCTGCATTGATAGCTTTGCCTTTATTACCTGTGGTCCTCACTGACAAATCAATTTTAGCTGCTATAGATAATGTCCAGCTGTAGAACCTTGCAAACAAAGTGAAATATGGATAAACTTCTGCAGAATGTGTTCACTAGTTTCTTAGTTCTTTTATAATAGACAAAACTGTTCTATTTATGATGATTTCTCACGTTCCATTTGGAGTAACGTCAATTTCGAGATGGACATAAGTTATTATTATTAACGTTAAGTTTGTCTAAGGATCGAATACCTTTCACGTTTCATAATTCACTTTTTTATTGGTTATGTTTTGAAAACTTGTGCAGAAAATGTGAATGGATAAGATCCATTATTTTCCACTTGAATACATGGACTAATCCACTGTTGATACCTGCATTGGGAGAAAGAACATGAATTTATGATTTCTCTGGTTCATGGGAAACATGCTGGCTTGTGTAATAAGGTCACTAGTGATTCTTAGATACTGCTGTAAATTCTTTAGATGTAGAGGACATACCTTCTCTTGGACGTGCTTCTTTATAAAATGTATCTGAACATTGATTCTTAAGAAGTTTATCTACAAGCACAGAGAAGAGGTATAGAGTAAATTTCAGCATTTGTTACCTTCTTTGTACTTTAGTTTCTGTCATGACATTAAAAGCAGTTGGTAAACAGAAGTTAGGATGGGTACATCTAACATTGTTGTCAAAAGTTTTAATGCTTGTCATAATCTATTCAGTGGATGACTCTGTAGTTCAAATTTTTCTGCTCAAGACTTTCCGTTGTTTCTCTCATGATAATTTTAAATGTTTCTCTCCTTTGACATAGGTTGTTCCTGACAATTTGTTGTTATACTTTTCAAAGTCCTTACCGCAACTACGCTGATTGTGCTATATTTATGTCCTTCTGATTGAACTACTGGAGAGAACATCCGTAAAACTGCCAAGTATGGTATCGAGGTCTTCCATAAGTTTGCTGGACTTGGTATCTGGTGATATGATGAATTTTTGTCAAACTCCAAGATCTCTTCCAAGGGTGATGACTGTTCCTGGAATCATACATGACATAGATGGTGATGGAAGTAATGATGGTGATTCAGATGCTGCATTGCCCAATTGCCATGGCAAGAAAATTATAGTGGCTAATTTTCTTCCTCTGCATTCTGAAAGGGATTTACAATCTGGAAAATGGTTATTCAGTTTCGATGAGGATTCACTTTTATTGCAGATGAAGGATGGTTTATCCTCCAATACTGAGGTTGTTTATGTGGGATCTCTCAAAGTTGATGTTGATGCAGGTGAACAAGAAGAAGTCTCTCAGAAATTGCTGGAAGAATTTGATTGCATACCAACATTTCTTCCGCCTGATATTCAGAAAAACTTCTACCACGGATTTTGCAAGCACTATTTATGGCCCCTTTTCCACTACATGTTGCCTATGAGCCCAGACATTGGCAATCGTTTTGACAGGTTACTGTGGCAGGCCTATGTTTCTGCAAATAAGATATTTGCTGATAAAGTCATGGAAGTGATCAATCCTGAGGATGATTACGTCTGGGTTCATGATTATCATCTAATGGTTCTCCCCACTTTTTTGAGGAAACGTTTCAACAGAGTCAAGCTTGGCTTCTTCCTTCATTGTCCATTCCCTTCATCTGAAATTTACCGGACATTGCCTATCAGAGATGAAATTCTGAAAGCATTGTTGAATGCAGATTTACTTGGTTTTCACACATTTGACTATGCTCGCCACTTTCTGTCATGTTGTAGCAGAATGTTGGGCCTAGATTACGAATCAAAACGGGGTCATATTGGACTAGAATATTTTGGTCGCACTATATATGTCAAAATTTTGCCTGTGGGAATTCATCTGGGCCGACTTGAGTCTGCCTTAAATCACCCCTCATCCTCAATCAAGGTTAAAGAAATCCAAGAACAATTCAGGGATAAACTACTTATTGTCGGAGTTGATGACATGGATATATTTAAGGGCATTAGTTTGAAATTATTGGCTATGGAACAACTTTTGCAGCAGAACCCAGAATTAACGGGTAAGTTGGTCATGGTTCAAATAATAAATCCTGCAAGGAGCTCAGGGAAAGATATATTGGAGGCAAATACGGAGACGTATCACATAACCCAAAGGATAAATGACACATTTGGTTTTCCAGGTTATGAACCAGTGGTCCTGATTGATCAGCCCATTTCTGTGTATGAGAAAACTGCCTACTATGCATTGGCAGAATGTGTCATAGTAAATGCAGTGAGGGATGGCATGAACCTAATTCCTTACAAATACATCGTCTGTAGGCAGGGGACTGAAAAGATGAATCAAACGTTGGGAGTTTCATCTGATTCACCACATACAAGCACTCTTGTTGTTTCAGAGTTTATAGGCTGCTCACCATCACTTAGTGGTGCGATTAGAGTAAATCCATGGGATGTTGAAGCAGTGGCTGATGCCTTGAATGTAGCCATCACCATGCCTGATCTAGAAAAGCGGCTGCGGCATGAGAAGCACTATCGATATGTTAGCTCTCATGACATAGCTTATTGGGCACACAGTTTTATGCAGGACTTGGAGCGAGCATGCAAAGATCATTACAGTAAGCGTTGCTGGGGTATTGGTTTTGGTTTAAGTTTCAGAATTTTGGCACTTTCTCCTAGCTTTAGGAAGCTATCCAATGACCATATTGTCTCTGCATACAAGAAAACTCACAGAAGGGCAATTTTTTTGGACTATGATGGAACAGTTGTACCTCAAACTTCCATTGTTAAAACTCCTAGTCATGAAGTAATATCTGTCTTAAACAGCCTTTGTAGTGACCCCAAGAACACTGTGTTTATAGTTAGTGGTAGGGGGAGAGACTCTCTAAGTGAATGGTTTTCTCAATGCAATGATCTTGGTATAGCAGCAGAGCATGGATACTTCATGAGGTAAGCTTTTTTTGTACTGTAATTGGCAAGCACACTTCATAATAGTGGCTGAAATTTTATTTTCTTCCATTTGAGGCTGCAACTTGGTGAATCTTCCATGTCACTTAAGTGGTCACAGTGTGTATCAGAAATAATCTATTTGCATTTATATCTTTTCACCTCCATACCTTAGGATGCAGGACTTCTTTTTTACTTGGGTACCCATTGTCATCTGCAGTTAGGGTATCGAAATAGTGGGATTGGTTGGTTCTTTTATCTATTCATCTCATTTTCTGGCTGCTCGCTTACTAAGTAGTCAGATCAGGGTCACGGAGTTAATAGCTAGGGCAACAGGCTTCTAAAATTTCGACTTGATTGGCCAACTTAGGGTAGTATATTGTCCTTTTTTTCTTCTTTCTAGTTTTTGATGTCATTTGGTGATTGGACTGCTTGTTCTACTATGTAACAAACAGTATTCTGAAACAATATTGTTAACGCGGCTAAATATTGCTATTTTTGTCTAGGTGGAGTAACATAACAGATTGGGAGACCGGTTCCTTGGCTGTGGATTTTAATTGGAAAAGACTTGTGGAACCCGTGATGAAATCATATACTGAAGCCACCGATGGCTCCTATATAGAGGCCAAGGAGAGTGCCTTGGTGTGGCATCATCAAGATGCTGATCCTGATTTCGGATCTTGCCAGTCGAAGGAACTTTTAGATCATCTTGAAAATGTGCTTGCAAATGAACCAGTAGTGGTCAAGCGGGGTCAGCACATAGTAGAAGTTAAACCACAGGTATACATGGTTCATGTATATATCTTCTCCTTTCTTTCCAATTTTGCTTGTTTTAAATGGTCTAAAACAATCAACAAATACTGTGCAGGGTGTAACAAAAGGTCTAGTTGCCGAAAATGTTCTTTCGACACTGATCTCTGATGGCAAACCCCCTGATTTTTTATTGTGCATTGGGGATGATAGATCTGATGAAGACATGTTTGAAAGTATATTGAATGGGGCTTATAGTTCATCACTTCCTTCAGCTCCGGAGATCTTTGCATGCACTGTGGGCCAAAAACCAAGCAAGGCTAGGTACTATCTAGACGATACAACTGATGTTTTGGCTTTGCTTCAAGGGTTGTCAGCTGCTTCAAGTTTGACATCATGAATTGTATGTAGCAGAGAAGAAGCTTTGTGATGCTGTCAGCTGCTTCAAGTTTGACATCATGAATTGTATGTAGCAGAGAAGAACCTTTAACAAAGCTCTACCCCACAAAATGTAAAAGATAAAATCAGTAACTTCGACTTCAACCCTGGTTTTCAGGTATACCTTTGTAGTTAACAGGTTATAGGCTAATCATCCTTACAGGTTTTAGTCATACTGCCCTAGTGGACAATGGTCTTTTGTATACAGGTGGCGTTTTTCTAATAGAAAATTCTTTTAAGGGCCAATGCGTATTCCCACGTTTCTGCAACAATTGTTGTCAATATGCATGTAATTGTGACAGATTAGATGATCACCATTTAAATCTTAATCTTCTATATTTTTTGTTGTGAAGCTAGGCTATGAAATTGGATTAGCCCCCGCTTTACTTGCTAAAGTCTTTTTATGCTGTTTTTAAAATATTATTATCACTAATTAAAATGGAAAGTGAAATAAAGTATAAGACGACGCCACATGACGCGACACCACACGACACGAATCGTTTTCATCACCTGGGTCATACTTAAGACCCGTTTACAACCAAGTCAAGGTGTGCTTGTGCCGAGGACTTCTCGATTTTCATTTTCCGTTCTAAAAGCTGAAAGTGCTCTGAAATTGGACAATGGCTTTTCGTAATTGTGGGTTCACTGTTTTTACTCTACTCTCCGTGTTGATACTCTCTTATTCACAGGTAGCTTTATTTGATTAAAATTAGTGAACACCCATGTCAAAGATCGTCTTTGTAGTTATGTGCATGATCAACGAGGGTACACAGCTCTCTTTGTAGTTACCTGCATGATCAACGAGGGTACGAAGCAAGCTGTAAGGCCCGTGACTTTTTATTTGGGATATTGTGGGTTCAGGTTTTTGCAGGAAGGGAGCTCGTTGGCGGGAGGATCAAGCCCTCCTCGTCGCCCTTTTCGTCGGCTCTTGAAATTCTGCAGAAACAAATCGGGCAAGTTTGGTTCTTTTTGGTCTTCTTTCTTTTTGTCCTTTTTATGTCACCACTCACTGACGCTGTTTGGTAGCCAATAGAACTTTTGGGTTTTATTTATACGCCTGTGTGTTGAGATGGATTATGGAACCATTAGGGGAAACTCCAACTGTGTTATGTATGCGGAACAAAGTTTCACAATTTTGAAGGACCTAAACATTTTATGCACAAGCATCACGTAGATTATTGACGAACTGAATGCATCGACTCATTCTTGTCTGCTTTATTCGCAGATATAATTTTAAAAACATTGGTCTTCTCCGCCGAGCAATGACCCACTCTTCATTCTCTGAAGAGAATAACAAGGCTTTGAGCATTCTAGGCTCCAGTGTCATCGACACTTCTGTCTCGTTGCATTCTCTAGCCAAAGACATTGACATGTCTCCAAAAGAGCTGAACCGACTGATAGCAGAAATTTCAAAAGTTGAAACATCTTGTGCTGGTGATGGGATGCAGTTGGGGTTACAAAAAGTGGTCCGAGTTTCTCCCAAGACTAATTCGTCAATGCCATCAGTTGTTTGTGGTGCTTTCAGGGCAATATTTGGTGCCATTGCTATTGATACTGGGAAGTCTGATGATGCTGAAACTGTCTTCTGGAGTGTCCACGGTGGTAAGGTTGGGAAAGCACTTTCCATTTAGGCTGAGCATTTATTATATATCTTCTGTTTCGATGGATTCTATGGTATTTGTTCAAATAGGGATGCTCTTTAGAACTAGGACTGGTTGGGTTTCACCTGTAGTCCTCTAGATGGTTAATTCCTTATATGGTTTGCATATTATAACTATATGTAGAGTTAACTATATGTAGAGTTTTATTACTGATTATGCCTGGAGGAGTGCCTTTGATTTCACTTGCTCTGCTTTGTTGATTGCTTTCTCGTTGATGTTATATTATGCATTCTTAAGGTCATTGGATGACATTTCCTTGGAGTCTATACATTTGACACCGCTTAGGTAAGAAAGATCTCACTTCATTTTAAGCAACTATTTAACTTTCTAGATTGGTGATCTAGAAATAATATGACGTCACGCTTTGAGTTTCCTTTGCCACTCTCTAGCATATTTCCATACTCTCTCTTATAGCGGATGAGGTTGTGCTATGTTCTCCCTTAACACTCTCCCAATAGCATGACATCTTAATCCCTCGTTTGTTAATGCCTTCCCTCAACACTCTCCCAATTCTTCCCAAAAACCCTAACCTAACTGCAAGTCTGCAACAAATTGATCTTTTCTTCAAATCCCTAAATTCTCTTCAACTCTACCTTTCAATTCAGTTGAATGAAACCAGACATTTCATTATCTTCGCTTGCTATTGGATTTGAATGCTTAAGTTGTTATTGTGACCTAAAATTACCAGTACCATGTTTTTGGATAAGAGCTAATCTAAGAAGATGATTCCATGGTCCTTCGAGGCACCGGGTAAGTGTTAAAATATGTAGAAGCTAGAAATTGTAGTATAAATTACTGTCATAATATATATTACACATTGTTTTATTTTATGGCTGGAAGATTAGTATGGATTCACTGTGAGTGCATTGTACGGATTGATTGGAGGACAACCGTCGTGTCTGCTTTGTATGAATTGATATGATTTTTTTTTGTTAGAAGTGTTGAAGTTATTAAAAGGCTATAAGCGTGGTAATGAGTGAAACCACAAGTATATAGGGCAAAATTTACCCAAAACATCTTGAAGACTCTTGTATTGCATTCAAACTACGAGGATCACGCGATTTTTTGTTCCAACTTTTCTGTTGATGGTCTAAGCATTTTCAGTTGCTTATAGAGTATGCTTTTGAACATACTGTAGTCATGTATACCTAACATTCATATCTTGATTTAGGAAAATAACATCAAGTACCGATCTAATTGAATTGAAGGAGTCTTGTTTGACAATGCTCTGTGCTTAGGTCCAGAGCTTGTGCCTGAGTATAGTGTGCACGCACAAGGCGCTAGAGTTTTAAAGTTTAGTATTTATGGCAGGCTATATACCTTCACCTTCTTTGGCACACTTTGACAATATACAGATTGCATGTTTCCCAGATGATATGCATCTTATAGAGGTAAGTGAGCCATACTTCATTAGATGCTATGTTCGAGGGTAGGCCTACTGTTTATTGCTTGCCTAGAAGAAGGAACTAAAAAATCACATTTGTGTAAAATGGGATATTTGGTGCATATTCTGTATAGCGACAAATGTTGATCTTGATGGAAACTGACACTGCCAAAGCAACCAAAAGTTTGCCCTCCCTTTTTCTTTTTATGTTCATGTTCGCTTGGACTATCGTTTATGGGGAAGGAATTGGTCCATGTACACGGATTGCTTCATGTAACTATTGACTGGCATATGGACAGCCTTTTGTCATTTTGAACCTATCTGGTCTTGGTGCCTAATGACCCGTCGGCTCGAGCAAAGCAATAGAGCCACCTGACCTTTGTCTTCTTGTTTGAACAGCTAGCCATGTGAAAATCTTTTGGTTAGAGATTCTTGTTGGCGAACTGAAACAACCGTAACTGTCCTCTTAAATTTTATTCTGAGCTGGGACATGTTTTAGATACGCTTTTTAGGTGTAGTTTTGGAACTGATCTGAATTGGCTTTTCGTCTTTATACAGACGTGGGACTTGGACATGAAACGCTTGTCCAAGCATATTATTCAACCTGTAGTTAAATGGTTTCGACAAATCAACAGCTAAAGTTTCTTAAATAACTCTTTTCTTATATTCATTTTATTATGTTTCATCAAAATAATCTTAGAATAAGATATTTTTCAAAAAAATTAAAAATTATAAAAATAATTCAATATTAAAAATTAAATTACAGGTATTTTTTTCCCAATTACAAAGTTCACACTATTAGTTGCTATTTGAAGAGGCAGTCTTCATAAATTTGTCTCCCTATTTAAGAAGTAAACGAAGATGGAGAACAAGGAAAACTCGGATGTTCCTCATTTTCAAAGAGCATATGACAAAAGATTATCATTTGCTCTTCTTATGCAGGAGTTTTATATTTTAAGCCAGTTAAGTATAATCAAATGAACTGTGAACTGCCCTTCTAATTAAGTCTTGATTTTAATTATATCAAATAATTTATCGCAGTAATCATTTTTTTAAAAATATTTTAATTTAGTTAGGAAAACTTTCATCCAAACTAATGCGTATGGGTGGTACTACTAAGTTGCTCTTCATCAAGTTAATACGGTCGTCATCGTATTACCGATTCCCTTCACGCATTCCTGTTACTTGATGACGATCTTTTATTAATTCTTTTAACTGTCCCGTTGTCATCGGCGTTTGATCCTGCTTCGCGCCGCTGTTTGATCCTCAATTTTGGACCCATCCTACCAAAACTCCAGCGTTTTAACAGCTCATAATCGGCCCCACTTTTAAACCGCGAAGCTTCAGATCCTCGCTCACCAAGCAAATAGTCTTTTGGCTCTCCTACTGTAACGGTTCAATCAGAAAAGATCTCTTCCAAATTACCAAAAGACCCCCATATTTGCCTACAACCTAGACTAGAATCGCCGCAGTCACACTTCCACTAACCAATACAGCTCTCTCTCACCGGCACTTCCCGGTCTCCGGTAACTTTCCGTTACCAACCAACGCACGTCTTATTTTTATATACACGTAACTTCAATCTGCAGCGAAACTCTCAGAGTAGAAAGAGAGTCCCTGCAGGGAGAAAGAGAGTCCCTGCGTGTACGTTTGGTATGGGTATAGAAGACCTGGAAACTGCTCGAAGAGAGCAAGATTCAATCTCCGAAGAAGCAACCTCCAATTCTCTATTGACCAACACTCGCTGCTGCTTCTGTTTCCCTTGCTTCACTTCCCGGCGGGCCTCCTCCTCTTCCTCCGCGGTAGGATTAGCCTGGTGGGAGCGGGTCCGGTCGTCCTCCTCCTCTTCGTCCGTCTCGCCGTCGTCCAAGCTCCACCTCGACGACCGCCGGTGGTGGTCCAGAGGCATTACCGCTCTGAAGAAGATTCGCGAGTGGTCTGAGATCGTTGCCGGCCCTAAATGGAAGACCTTCATCCGGCGGTTTAATAGAAACAGAGGTGTTGGTAGTAACCGTCAGGGTCAGTTCCAGTACGACCCTCTCAGTTACGCGCTCAATTTCGACGAAGGTCACGGCCAGAACGGCCTCGTCGACGACGAGGATGATTTCGGTGGTTTTCGTGATTTCTCGTCTCGTTACGCTTCTGTTTCCGGTTCAGGTCGTCCTTTGGCCATGGACGCGCGAAATAATAATAAAGAAATCGGTGAACGCGTGAAGAGTTGAAGGTGCCGTGGGTTTATGAGGTTGGCGGTTAAGAATGTTGACAGCTGCACTTGATTAAATCCCTAATTACTTTAAACATTCAATATATAGTATTCTTTTCCAGTTATGCAAAATTGAGACTAGTGCGTAAGTTGGTGATATGCATTACTTGCCTTGCGTCGCACACTGTATATTCTCTTTTGTTAGATGTTTTAATAATAAATTCGGTTTCTTTTCTTGTTTGGCAAATGGTAATATTCTTAATACAGTTGTTTGTACCAGACAACATTAGAAATAATATCTTTAGTTCATATCATCAGCCATTATGTAATAAACCATATGTATTATTATAGTTTATAATAATTTGATTCAACAAGCCTACTAAATTATTTCTTTCTTTTCCAAGTGATAAAATGATTTATCTAACTTTAAAATTTCAATTTATACTTCCATCACTTTCAGCAATTTATTGAAAATTCCAAGTCCTTAAGCTTTGACTAATAACTTTGTTGTCATCAAAATTTGTGGGAACTTCATGGACGCAACTTGGTGTTCTTCTTGTTCACATTAGACCAATCAAAATTCTCGAGTACATAGGTAGACGAGCTCTCGAGAATGTGTTTCCATTTTTGATCCCCATTTGGTGAAAAAAAATCAAACACCAGATAAACCGCCCAATACGTTACCTTCTTTGTTCCCTTTAAGCCAAGTCCCTCGTAGACCTGATCTCGCTGCTAACCCTCTAGTCTCCTAGAAGGATAAAGTCCTAACTGAGAACAATCGAAACAACGAGCATATGATGCCCAACAAAGAGTCTCCAAAGATCTTATTGCAGATGGAGTTGTCAAAAAAGATTTCGAGGATGGGAATAAAGCCTTCCTAGTGCTGTAAGTCGATCAGAATTATATGGTACAACTTGAGATCCCTGGGCACCAGTCAGTTGTTGTCAAACTGCTTGGACGCTCTATTTCGTTCAGGATGTTATACAATAAAATTGATCATTTATGGTCCCCGGGCGGTGGTTTTGATGTTCTGGATCTGGGATATGATTACTTTTTGATCAAGTTTGATTTTCAAAATGATTTTGACCGTGTAATGGGAGGTGGCCCTTGGTTTATTTTTGATCACTACCTTATAGTTCGTCCCTGGAATCCCAGTTTCTCAGCAGCTCATGCCTTAGTTGATTCAACACTAGTTTGGGTGAGGATTCCTGATATACTAG
>JAOSBN010000037.1:25144-36262 GCA_027563595.1 Erythroxylum suave
AATATATTAAATAATTAATAATAATATTTTATATGATTAATAATAAATTATATATAATTAATAATAAAATAATAAATCTTCTGCAATAATCATTTTAATATAAGGGGTATAATAGTAATTTATTATACATTACATTCCATTTCATCCATCTTCCAAACAACATTTCCCTACATTATATTATGAACCCTTTCATCATTCCCAAACAATGTTTTACTGTATTATATTACATTCCATTATAAACCGTTCCATTCCATTCCATTAATTAACATTTAACCAAATAGGCATTAAGAAATAGTAACAACTTTAGAGGTGATATCTTATTGCCACTAGTAAATAGCAACAACTTTAGAGGTGATTTCAAAGTTTTGAATTAATTTTTGACATGTCAGAGAGTGATCAACAATGCAACTCGAATAACAAAGAGCTAACTGAGAGTTGTTGAGCTTCTCTCAAGCTTGGGCGATTTTCTGTCGAACATCACCTAAGTCACGCATATACTTGAGCTTCGCTACTCTTCCATCTTTAACTTCTGGGTGCATTCACGATTTGTATTGTGTCCTCGTGTATACGAGTTGACGTCCCTTGTGCGAATATCGCTTGGTTCTGGGCGAAAGTTTCTTTGTTGTTGTTGCGACTGGGTATATGTACAGTGCTTTGGGTTGCCTGATTGTAGGGTGAAGCCAAATCAAATTGGGGACACTTCTTAGGGTTTTCACCTTCGGGGTGACAGATTATCAATTTGGGGGCAATCATTTGGGCTACATTGTTTTGTTGTGACGCTGAAGAAATTTGGGGACTAATTTTAGGAGTCCATCTTCAGTGTGACAGATTATAGATTTGGGAAAAATGTTCTGTTCTGGTATCGTCATTGCCGGATTGTCTGGGCGAAGGTTGTAGGGGTGTATTGGGAGGAACCTTGCCAGAGTCTTTCAGGGCTCCTGAGCAATGGGGAAGCGAAATAAGTCGACGAAAAAAGGACGGGACGTAAGTTGGGAATGTGTTCTGGGGTTGCAATCTTCAACTGTAGTAACTGGGGAAGACCACTATCTAGATAATCGGAAGAACGTCCAACAGGGTAAAGGAGGAAGCAATACGTAACCTGATGATGGTGGCACCCCAGTTGGTGCAAATCGCGGTGGCAGCCCGGGAGCAACGATTGCAGGTAAGATAGCTCTGAAACTTACTCGAAGTACTCATCAGAAGAGGGATGATGTAGCATCCACTTCTGATGAGTCTATTGAGAATGCTGAATTGGATGAGAAGGCATATGAATCGGATGAGAAGGGGGTGACTCCAGTGAGGCGGACCAAGCTCGGAGGAGGATGGGCATGCTCAGCAGGTGTTTGACGAAATGTCCGACTCACCTATTCAAGACAAGCAACAAGGTATGAGCGGTGAACATGGAACCCGAAGGCCACAACTTCTTCAACCAAACACCAACTACACATCCAAAACCCTCCTTTACCAGCCTCTTCAGCAACAACAAAGAGCTCAATAAGGGATTACATTTGAAGGTTTTACAAGTGAAGGATGAGGTAGCTATTGAGGCTTCAGATGTAGCTTAAATTGAAACTGAATGACAGTACTGTATGGTTGGGTGTTTCACTGATAAATTTCCAGGCATGAAGGCTATAGAGGGGATGATGGACAAATGGGATGTCCGATGTAAAGTGTTACCCCATGATAGGGGTTGGATTATATTCCAATTCAAATCAGAAGAGGATAGAACTTCTGTGCTGGCTGGTGGACCTTACCTTCTCTTTGGGAAGACCTTGTTGTTGAAAAAACTGTCACCTGGTTTCTGCTTTGACTATAAAGAGTTTATGAATGTGCCAATATGGATACAGCTACCCAATGTGCCTCTGGAGCTTTGGACTGAGATGGGACTGTCAAAGTTGGGATCCCAGCTAGGCAAACCAATTTGTTCTGATCGAATAACCAGTATCAAGGCTCGGGTAAGGTATGTGAGATTGCTAGTGGAAGTAAATGTGGCCAAGCAACCAGCCCTTAACTTTGATGTCTGACTGCCCGATGGTAGTAAATATACACAGCAGGTTGTGTATGAGACATTTCCTAGTTATTGCTATGCGTGCGAAAATTTTGGTCACACCCCTTTTGATTGCAAATCTAAGAGCAGGAAGAAGCAAGTGCAAGAGGAGATTGACACAGAAACTGCAGGAACTCAAGCAAAGATGGAATAGAATAATACAGTACTGGAGGGAGGGAAGAAGGATGCTGTAGTGACAGTAAATAAGCAACAAGGAGAAAAGGAGCATTCTGCTCATAACCAGGCGACTGGAAATTCTACTGGACAGGAGGGAGTACATGGGAAAACTAGGGAGGAGGACTCTGAAACTGAAGTTATTGTTGTGCCTAGCAATAAAAGTCAACAAGTTAACAAAGCTAGGACAGAAGTTAGCAATACAGGAGGGGAATGGCAGAAAGTTTGACATAACCCTGGAAATAGAGGAAAGGACATTTTGACACAGCTGGCTAAACCAGTACAAAGAGGAACTCCTAGTCTGCAACAGGATGGTAACACTGATAGGGTACAGCCGGCTATAACAGTACACAAAGAGGGTTTTGGTGCTGGCATTGTAGGACTCGAGAAGGAAAAAGTTGCAGGTAAGGGCCTGATGGAGCATGGACTCAAAGTAGGGAATGCAGGTACTAATGGGAGGTAGACTGCTGGGACTTATTCAGAGGGTAAAAATGCGTCGGGGAAGTAAACCTCCGCTACTGACAGATCTTCCAAGCTAACCAATAAAACAATACCAGCAAAAGGAAATGTGGTGCTTTAATCCAGCAATTTGGGACCCGATAAGAGTAAAGGAGCTCTAGCAAAGAGACTAGGAGGTGAGAGGACCTCCACCTCTACCCAATGACTATATTTTGTTGGAATGTTTGAGGCTTAAACAAGGGCTCGCGACAAAACTGTGCTGCTAACCTTGTTAGACAACACCATTGTAAAATAGCTTGTTTTCTAGAAACAAAGTTGACTATGGACGGCTTAAGGCTGATGATGCATAATCGATTTAAAGGCTGAGAGTTTAATCAGAATTTTGATAGTATTGCAGGTGGCAGAATGTATGTAGCATGGAACCCCCAGTGCTATAAATGTAATATCTTGGAGATAGGGAAGCAATTCATCCACTGTCGTGTATACTGCCTAGTCACACAAAAGCTTCTTTGTTTCTTTTGTGTATGGTCTCTATAGTGTTCCAAAAAGAAGGAAATTGTGGCAACACTTGTTGGAGCTAGGGTCGGCTATCTCCATACCTTGTGATACTAGGAGATTTTAATTATGTATACGCCATAAGAGAGAGAATGGGATGTCAACCTCCATCTGCTTATCTCCTCAAAGATCTAATAGATTTTCGGTTGCACTCAGGTTGGAAGATGCAACTTATATAGGGGAGTTCTTCACATGGTAGAAAAACCTACTTTTGGAAAAATTGAATAAGGTTTTGATTAACCAAGGTTGGGGATCGGTGGATTATGAATGTTTGGCTTGTGTCTTGGAGAGGTTACCTGACTCGAATCACTGCCTCATTGTGGTGGCCTTCAACAACTTGAATTCAAAAGGGCAAAAACCATTCAAAATTTTTAACATGTGGCTTGACCACCTTGACTTTCGGAATATCTTAGCTGGTCATTGGGAGCATGTAATGGTGGGTTCAACCCAATATGTGCTCAGCTAAAAATTGAAGAACTTAAAGTAGCCATTGAAAGTCTTGAATAAGCAAGCATTTGGGCATATCTCTGATAAGGCGCAAGTAGCTACAACAAGTTTTCAATCGGCTTATAAAACCTCCCTGCAATGTCCGGATGACAATAACCTGAAATTAGAGTTGAATGAAAAGAGAAAAGTTGTTGGATTTCTATTAGAGGCTGAGAGAAGATTCTTTCAATAAAAAGCAAAAAGTACTAAGTGGAAGGTGATAAGAGCACAAAGTATTTTCATGCAATTGCTAGGAAGTCTCACGCTAAAAGAAGATGGATCCAAGACTACATCCATGGGGGAAGTGGCAGAATTTATAGTCAACTACTATCAAGGATTGCTTGGCACCATCGTAGCAACAACCAATCCGGATAGCAGTGTGATCAATATTGGACTGAAATTGGAGATGGAGTCTCATGAGGTTCTGCTGGCACCCATACTTGATGAGGAGATTAAACGAGCAATGTATAACATAAGAAATGATAAAGCCCTGGGGCCAAAAGGATATACCTTATCATTTTTCAAGAAGCAATGGCACCTTGTTGGGTCGGATGTCTTATTGACTGTGAAGGAATTCTTTAACTCAGGGAGGTTATTAAGACAAGTTAACCACACTATCATTACCCTCCTCCCAAAGACTAAGTCCATACCAAAAGTTACAGATTTTAGACCGATTGCTTGCTTGAATGTAGTGTACAAGGTGATAACCAAAATTCTATCGGAGAGAATGTGTAACATCTCATTATCTAGGGGAGGTTAGAATAGTAAATAAGAGTATTCAATGAGAGGTAAGAGGTGCATTTTTTATGTTCATGCCTAAAATGGTATACACATACACATGAATAGTGATATTTGTTCTACACGTGAAATTAATTGTACATGCATTCATGAATAATTTCGAGTATGATTGGATTGAATTGTGATTCTTGAAAACTTGTGAATTTTAGAGAATTATGAATGTTTCTATATTGAAAATATTATTAATTAGTAGAATTGTGAGATTTATGAATTTTTGGTGAACTTAGGATTTATTTCTATATTGAAAATATTATTAATTAGTAGAATTGTGGGATTTATGAATTTTTAGTGAACTTAGGATTTATTTTGAAATTTATAGAGTATTAGGGAAAATAGGAAAAAGAATAAGAGAAATCAAATGAAGATTTAGAAATGGTTGGATTGTAAAGATGAGAGTTAGTTCAAAACAAATTAAGTCAGAACTTAGACTTAAGGAAAATGACAAGTGTAAAGTTGCTTTTATGATGTGTCAGAAGTTTGAGTAATTCCAGAATTAAAAAGGGGTTGATACTTTTCTTAAGTTCTTTCCTTGTTATCATCGTCTCCAAATTTCTTTCCATACGCAGAGTTTTCCACTAAACTCCTTCTGAGAATTAACTCTGATTCTTCGTATCTCTCACCATTTCCTTTACTCTTGAAGTATTTCTTCTGCCTTAAGAAAGATTAGAAGTTGGTTAGTGTTCACAGAAGAGCACGTGATTTCACATGAAATTAAGGCTTTGAGGATAGTTGAAGATCTTAAAGTTTTCAACAAGAAGGTAGAGAATAAATTCTTTAGAATTGGAGATTTTGGAATAAATTTGATGAATTACTGTCATCTGCATGAACATAACATTTTCATATAATTGTATTTATGAACACTTTGTTAAAGGGATATGGTGTTAATTGGGTTTTGATGGATTATGAGTGATCAGGCATTGTAAAATGGTTCTTAGAGTTGAAATAGAAATAAAATGATGTATAAGATTAGTGTAGAGAGTTAGATATGAGAAGGTGATATGCTCTGTTTCTTCACTGAGTAGGTATGAATCGTTAGGTGTTTATATGAGAGTTGAGGAAGACTTAAAGATGTCCAGGAGCATAGACGATTCGTCTGTAAAGACGTATCGTTTGTGTTTTATCGTCTGAGTTGATCACTTTGCGTCTGTGTTTTATCGCTTGTGGTTGACTATTTTATCGTCTGTGTTGACCACTTTGCGTCAATATTTTATCGTCAGTAGTTGACTATTTTATCATCTGTGTTGACTACTTTGCGTCTATATTTGTGGTTGACTATTTTATCTTCTGTGTTGATCACTTTGCATCTGTATTTTATCGCCTGTGGTTGACTTTCTTCGTCTATGTTGATCACGTATCGTCTGTCTTTCTTCACTTCGTCTGCCTTTTCATTTGTGCTTCATTTGCTTTATGTTTCGTCTGCTTTTTGGAATCGTATGTTCTCTGCTTCGTTTGTCTTTTGATGCTTCGTCTATGTTTGACTTTTATCTTCTGTGTTTGACCTCTTATTGTCTGCCTTTTGCTTCCGTCTATGTTTTGCTTTCGTCTATATTTTGCGATCGTCTGTCTTTTGAATTTCGTCTGCCTTTGAGATTCCATCTGCCTTTAGACACTTCGTAGGTCTTTTGACGTATCGTCTGTCTTTTGCTTCCGTCTGTGTTTCACTTCGTCTGCCTTTAGCCATTGTTTGTGATTTGAAAATTCGTCTACTTTCTTCTTGTAAGACCAAATTATATAAATCACACTTTCTGATTTAATGTGAATAGTAGATTCGAAAGTTAGAGTTTGAGAAAAAATCTGGAATGACTTATTAGGTTATAGAATTGAATTCAAATGAGTTGTTGAGATATAAACCCTACAAACAATGCTAGTTAAGCAAGATTCGATATTTGACTGTGGTTGTGATAACTTAGATGGAAGGATACTCAAGATAGTCATGAACATGCATTGTACATAATTCGTTTCATATATGTACAGTAATGAACACGCATAATTGTGCAGATTGTGATATATGTGTGTATTATTTTGTTATAGAGGAACAGTTGGAACGTCAACTTTCAGATGTTGCAGGCACTTCCAGACATTAACTTCGGGAGTAAATTGTGAGTAACCTAGACAGTCTCAGTTAATTTCTGGTTGTTTAAATTCTGTTGAAATGACTAAATGAATGTGACGAATATTGATTCCAAACATGGAGGTCCGATGATTGTGATATCGGATTGAGATATTGAAGTTCTACTTGTATATGAATGAGATGAAATAAATGTACATCTGATATGAAATTGTCATTTGATTCTCAACAAAAGATGAATGTCGGATTTAGGTTTGATGACTCTGAAATTTTGTCTGAGCATTCATATAAGATTGTGATATATGAGATATTAAGAAATTGTTGCATTTCATAAAATGCATGTTCAAATAAAAGCGTTGTGACTTGAGTTGTCATTATGAAGCGCTTCCACGTAGAGCTTAGCTTCGTGATTTTTCTGATTTGGCACGTAGAGCTATGCTTCGTGATTCTGTCTGATCGAGCTTTAAGGGTCAATATCTATATAAGTTTGTGATAGGTACTCGGTCACAACAATAAGAAAAAAAAAGAGTCTCATGTGCATTGTTGATACATGATATGAATGACTACAAAGTGTTAAATGTTCAATGTATCATGATTTATCAAGTTTATGTGATTCAATGTGAATATATGTTATGTGAAAGAATGTGATGCATGAATTGAGTGAACCATCGATGATGGTTATCTCATTGAGTTCGCAAAATTCATCAAAATTGCAACGTTGTCTTTTCAGGGCCGAGAGACAATTCTATCGAGTAAGAGGCTCTATGTGATTTTGGCAAAGAGAAGTCATGGCTCAAAGGTCGGTCAACTGAGATTTTGGGGCAGATTGAATAGACTATGTAGATTTTCCTCTTTCATGTAGTACTTTTGTACTAGGTTTTAATGATGTACATGTAATCAGTGTTGAAAGATACATTGTAGACTTTCAAGTTTGTGAAATAAAATGAGGAAAAAGGTTGAGTTTTAAAATATTGTAATTTCCATATGAAGCTTTATAATGAATAATGATATGATGCCATGTGAAGTTTATGTAGTGATTGGAAATAACTCACCCTTATCGTAGAATATGTACCGGAATGACCTCCGAGCGTTCCGGTGTGTACCCTACAGTAAGGAAGTGTTACACATAGGTTGTATTAGAGCATAGTTGGCAACTGTTGGGATACATAAAATGTTATCTATGAAATATCGTGTGAAGTGCAGGAAAATGATTGAAATTTATTGTGGTTATAAGTCATCTGTTCTAGGTGATTAAGTTGATCAACTAGTTGACCAAGGATTGGTAGGAGCCAGTAGAAAGTCCTTGGTACCTCAATCTGAGGGAATGCCTCCTAGAGTTTCCGAGAGAAGGGAGAGGAGGTATGATAAGCTGCGGAAGCAGGGAGCTGTGGACTTCTATGGCAGTACAGACCCTGCTGAAGCTAAGGGATGGTTGGAAAGGACTGAGAGAGTATTTGATCAGATGGATTGCGAGCCTGATAAGAGGTTCGATTATGCAGTGTCTCTCCTACAGGGTCTAGCTTATCAGTGGTGGAAAACTATTCCTGGCAGTACCACCAAGCCTTGCTAATTGAAGTGGGAAGATGTCCTGAGGGTCTTTAAGGAGAATTACATGCCCAAGATCTACTTGGATAGGAAGATGGAAGAGTTTCTGGGTTTGAATTAGGATAGGATGTCAGTGGCTGAATATGAGATCTGATTTAATGAACTGATGGGTTATGCTACTACTTTGATCCCCACAGAAGAAGACAAGTGTAGGAGGTTTGAAAATAGACTAAATATTGAGATCAGAACAAGGTTGACACGGTTAGATCTGGGTACTTTCATAGAATTGAGGGCTACTTCGATTAGAATTAAACAGCTGATGATAGAGAAACAGGCTGAGATTGGACCTTTGTTTAGAGGGAAGAGGCTTAGTGAGAGTCAGGGCAATTCTGGTAGGAGATTCAGCAGGTGCCATAACAGATTTTTCAGACCACCAGTTGGATTAAGGCAGTCAGAATTCAGACAGAGGGGTGGTTTTGTACAGTCTGGCAGTGAAAGAGATGCAATACAGAGTCAGTTACCCTAATGTGAGCACTATGGGGTGAGGCACGGTGTGAATGCTGGAGACTATTTAGAGCTTGTTTTAGATGCGGCTCTTTTGATCACTAAATTATAGATTGCCCCATCATTACTGGAGCTCAGTCTGGGATGAGCGGGGGATCTGTGAGTGAAGCTACTGTCTAGCAGAGCAGAGGTAGTGGGCTTGGATAGAGAGTTCGAGGTAGAGGCAGAGTGAGTGCTGGGAGTCCTTTTGTCAGGACTGAAGTCTGGAGTAGTAGACCATAGTCTCAGGCTTGAGTCTATGCTATGACTAGGCATGAGGCTCAAGACTCTCCGGATGTGGTTGCAGGTGCGCTTCTCATTTATGATTTTGAAGCTTTTGCACTACTAGATCCAGGGTCTACACACTCCTTTATCGCACCGCATTCGACATGTCGGCTGCAATGTGAGAGGGAGTTGTTACAGTATGGGTTAGAGGTGAGTACACCAATAGGTAGTACCACAGTGATAAGAGAAGTTTGTAAGAGATGTCTGATTAGGATTGATCAAGCAGAGTTAGAGGCAGACTTGATTGTATTACAGTTGACGGAGATAGATGTGATCCTAGGCATGGATTGGTCATTGCCCATAGGGCCATTATGAATTGCTACACTAAGGAAGTAGTGTTGGAATCTCTTGGTCAGTCGAGAGCAATTTTCAGAGGAGTTAGTCAGGCGGTGCCAGCCATGATGATATCATTTATGAGTACAGTGAGATTGAAGCAGGGAGGATGTGAGGCTTATCTGGCCCACATCATTGATACTAGAGTTGGGCAGAATGTACATGATATTTCCGTAGTTAGAGAATTTTTTGATGTGTTTCCTGATGAGTTACCTGGTTTGCCACCAAATCGGAAAACGAAGTTCACAATTGATCTAGTTCCAATTGCTGCTCCTATATCTATCTCTCCATATAGGATGACACCTATGGAATTAAAGGAGTTGAATACTAAGCTTCAAGAGTTACTGGAAAAGGGTTTTATTAGACTCAACGTGTTACCTTGGGGAGCTCCAGTACTGTTTGTGAAGAAGAAGGATGGGACCTTGAGGTTGTGCAATGATTGTAGGCAGTTGAATCAGGTGATAATGAAGAATAAGTACCCACTGCCTAGAACCGATGATTTACTTGATCAGTTACAGGGAGCTCAAGTATTTACTAAGCTGGATATGAGATCAGGATATTATCAGTTGAAGATAGCAGAGGTTGATGTATCTAAGAGTGCATTCAGGAGCAGGTATAGACACTATGAGTTACTAGTAATGTCATTTGGGCTGACAAATGCCCCAGTAGCTTTTATGACCTTGATGAATAAGGTGTTTCAGCCCTACCTAGATCAGTTTGTGATTGTATTTATTGATGATATTTTGGTATATTCGAAGAGCAGAAAGGAACATGCTGAACATCTAAGGGTTATATTACAGATTATGAGGGAAAAGCAATTATATGCCAAATTTAGTAAGTGCGAATTTTGACTGGATCAGGTTGTGTTTCTAAGGCATATAGTGTCTGGAGATGACATACAGGTGGATCCAAAGAAGATAGAGGCAGTGATGAATTGGGAAGTTCCGAGGAATGTGTCTGAAATTCGAAGCTTCCTAGGATTGGCCGAATATTAGCGGAGATTTGTCGAGGAGTTTTTCTTGATCTCAGCCCGTCTGACAAAACTTCTTAGGAAGAATGTAGTGTTCAGATGGAAGGAGGAGTGTCAGAAGAGCTTTGAGGAGCTTAAGCATCGATTGACTTCTGCACCGGTGTTGACTATTTCATCAAGGACCGGAGGATATGTGGTATATAGTGATGCTTCACATCAAGGGTTAAGATGTGTATTGATGCAGCATGGCAAGGTGATCGTCTATGCATCGAGACAATTAAAGTCTCACTAGATCAATTATCCGGTACATGATTTATAGCTAGTTGTAGTTGTTTTTGGTTTAAAGATTTTGAGACGCTACGTGTATGGAAAGACCTTCCAGGTTTATACAGATCATAAGAGTTTGAGGCATTTGTTGAGTCAGAAAGAGTTGAACTTAAGATAGAATAGATGGGTTGAGTTGTTGAAAGAGTATGATTGAACTATTGAGTACTACCCAGGGAAAGCAAATGTGGTAGCTGATGCTTTGAGTAGAAAGTCTAATACCAGGGTAGCTCAGATTCAGTTATCGAGGCTACCTAATTTGATTCATTTGAGAGCTCTAAATATGGTGTTGAATGAACACAATAAGGCATTGATTGCTACATTGAAACTTAGGTCGATGTTTTATGATCGAATCAGAAAAGTACAAAGGAAAGATCCCAAAATGGAGAAGCTCATAGAAAAAGTGAAGATGAATCCAGATTCCGAATTTGAGTTGAGGGATGAGACATTATGATTGAAACAGAGGTTGTGTGTGCCTAATGTAGATGATCTGAGGAAGGAGATTCTTGAGGAAGCTCATATGGCTTCCTA
>JAOSBN010000038.1:0-38575 GCA_027563595.1 Erythroxylum suave
CCGAGAGCGATTCGTTGCAGCTTCTCCCAGCCTAGAGAACGAACCTGACCATCAGCTGAGAATATGAATTTCTCTAGGGATTCGTTGGGTAAGAACTCATACACCAAGGCTTTTCTAAATCCATCAGCACAGAAGCCAACCAGACGAACCACATTAACATGGTGAACTTTTCTCATCGTTCCGACTTCGTTGATGAATTTTTCACCATTACTTGTGGAATTGTGGAGCATCTTCACAGCCACATGAATTTTGTAAGAAAGACTTCCCTTATACACTGCTCCATATGCTCCTTGACCCAACTTGTCCTTAAAATCATCGGTAATCCCTTTCAGATCAGTGTAAGAGTATCTTGTGGGCTTGAAAGTTCTGTAATTTTGCAAGAACTCTTCTATCCTTGCTTGATTTCTTTTCTCTCTCAGGTGAGCATTATATACCCATAGAACTGCAAGCGCCACAAGTAACAGGAGAATAGATACTACTGATGCACCTGCAGATGAAGCAACAACAGCACTCTAGTAATTAAAAATGAGTACTTACTTGCTCTTGTATTGCCAGTTGAATCAAAGATAAAAGATCTGAACATAAAGGTAGCAATTATTTTGTGCACAAGTCACCTGTAATCATCGAAATCTTCACAGAACCTGCAAAAAGGAGTATTACATCAGTAAGCTGTTTGAAACTATCATGCTCTGTGTCCCAACTAATTTGCTTTCTAAATATCTCCTTCCGGCCTAATTGTTCTAGAGGTGTTTTTACGTGTTCAAATGCTACCCAAAAGAATGTTTTCTCTGCGCTATTAAAGGAAGTCTTTTGTTCCATGAATTTACACAGATAAAAGTAGCATCCCAGAAACAAAATCATACCTTCATTCGTACTAATAATGTCCCCACATGCAATTTCCAGTCGTTCATTCTTCAATCGACAGCTTTTACCTCTAGCTTCACACTGTATTCCACACATTGGTTTGGACCACTTCAAATGAAGGATTTTGCCAGGGAAGATCATTTCACCGGGAATTGAATAAACGTTGGACATCTTGGTACAAGATATCAGGGGCAAGTTACTAACATAGGAAGCAGCACCAACAGCATAAACTTCATAGCCAGGAGCACCAAGGCAAGGCACTGGGATCATTTGAGAATCACTTCTTTCTCCTGGTGAGCAATTGAAGAAAGTGTAGTTTGACAGGTTTGGCTCCTGAAATTCGAAAGGAGAGGTGGATAAAGAGAAGTTCTTTGCAAATCTTGCAAGGCAGTTACCTGGGTCGAATACACTCAACTCCTGAGCCTTATAATCAATGTTCTTGACATGGAGTTGTACCAGATTTGGCAACTTCAACACTGGATCATGCTCAGAGCAGGATAAATCAAAGCCAGGATAGCTCTTGATGTGTTCATCTGTAAATCCGAATGGAAATCTGACGTCTTGTTTCTTGAAACAGTTTGAGACATTGAAGCTGCTCAGACCAGATCCAAGGTCAGGCAGGAGCAGCATCAGTAAGAAAAATAGAGAGGGATTCATTTTCAGGGAATCACTTTTCTGAGCTGCTGAGGAAACAGAATGGTATGATAACTCGATAATTAGTGGTGGAGGCTTGTCTAATACATGTATCTGCCATTCTGAATGCTGGTGTTGTTTTTTCCTTTTCCTTTTTTTTTTCTTTTGTCCAATAATGTTGATGAGCACAAACTTTCAGGACAACAACACAATTTCTATCAGGACCAAAGACATGAATTATCTAATCAACCGAGTAAAATTTAAGAGTGAGGAAATCAGAGGAAGATTCAGGAGTGAGTAAAGAATGGTGAACAGCTAAAAGGATAAGCGTAGACAGTTCAACAAGAAAAAGGAAGTCCTTGCCCCTAAGTTTACGTCGTACTTTTGTGTCTTTCCATGGCCATTCAGGGCCTTGAAAATCGAAGATAAGAAAGTTCAGCTTCAACCTGAGATCACAATCTCTGATATGGGACAAAAAACTACCTTTCCTCGCTTAATCTCTCAACGACCATCAACGTTTGGCCCAAAACTTCATTATGATTGCTATAACTCCTTTTTAAGTCTTCAAGCTAAGAGAACTTGAAAGATTACTAGATGGAGAGGGCACTCACAAACTCGATCCTTGTGACTTTGCAGGGGACAAAAGAACTGGAACTTTTTCACAAACCTCATCGGCTCCAGTCGAATATGAATAGTTTGGTTCATGACTGAACTGATAAATCATTCTTTAAGCAGCTTGTAATGTGGTTGATCAAAAGAGAAACTATATTCATGGCTACCTGAGGTTAATCTGCCTCGACAGATCTTCCGATGAACTCAGATGCAAGTTCTGGAAAAATAAAATCTTTCAGCATTTGCCAGTCTTCTTTCAGAATTTCAACTTAAAGGCCAAAAGAGAAAGAAAGTGCATGTCTAATGCTTTGGCAAGCCATTGTTCATTTGAAGATGATAAGACTGTTCAAAGCAATCTAACACATGAAAACATGCGAAGCATATTACAAATTTTTTTCCATATACCAGCATAGGTTAATAAAAAACGTTCATGGAAAATTCATGAACGACAATGTCCAGGATGCGTGACATATTGGAAATACAGTCTTCTAAATAATCCGTAGCATTCAGACAGACAGCTCTGTTCGAGAAATCAGGATTCCATCAGTATCTGCATAAAGCCAGTCCCCATCAGAAATTCTGGTCCCTCCAACTGTTATAGGAACATGCTTCTCCCCAATACCCTTCTTATTGGCTTTCATTGGATGAGAAGCCAGAGCTCTAACCCCAATGTCACAACCATTAATCTCATCCACATCCCTAATGCAGCCATTAACGACAATGCCTGCCCATCCATTATTCTGAGCTTGAACCACAGGATTGCCTCCAAGTATTGCGCATCTCAAACTGCCTCCACCATCTACCACAAGAACTCTGCCGTTCCCTTTCTCCTCAAGAAATTCACGAATCAAAACATTGTCCTCGAAGACCTTAAGGGTCACGATTGGGCCAGAAAAGACTTGACGCCGCCCGTAAATCTGAAAAATTGGTTGGACTGCTCGGAGCTCACCACTCACAATCAGCTGTGGGTTTGCATCACAAACTTCAGCAGTTGTAACCAATGCCATCTACTCCAAGTATCTTTAAGATAATAAGCATACAATTACCAACGAGAAACAGATAGGAAGTATAGAATATCTTAAGTTGTCAAATAAGCCAATTATTAAATATGTAACATGTACATGTTAAACTAATAGCTGATAGGGAGAAAGAAAATATCCAAATTGTCTTACAAACTTCTCTACCACTGCTTAGAGAATTGTGATACAAATTCCAATTTTAGTCTACTCGATAATCTGGTCTATACGAACTAATTTCTTTTTTAATAAACTCAATTTGGATCCTGACCATAAAATACAAGCTACAAGTTCTATCACATTGTCAACCTCTTATCCTCTACATAAACTAAGTTGCTAAATAATTAATACAATGAGCGGAATACAAAACTTTTCCTAATAATTCAATCATATTTTAACACAAAAATTTTCAGTCAAGCAAGCAGTTTAAGCTGTTGTTAAAATGATTCACCCTGAATATTTTTTATCATGAAGTGTATGAAATCATGTTAGCTACTCCACCATATATGATGGTGCCCGATCAAAGCCAACTATGCTAATGAGCATATCTTTCATCAACCACTCTTTAAGAGTGGAATGCAAAACAGACAGCAGAGGGAATCAATGATTCTAATTCAACCGAGCAACGATCATAACAAGGTTGTCCTCCAGCTCAATACGTCAGATACTGTTTACATCGTTTCCATTTTGTTATTAAAGCCAATTAAGCATGCAATATTCTCATCAAACATAAACTACCTTATAAACCTGAATCACCTGAACTCCAAGACCGTAAAACTTGGCTATATCTCAGTACTTAATAATCTAATGCAACAGCTTATGGATAAGAAAACGAAGTATAACTACAAAAACCAGTCAATTATATTGTGAATCTCGCAAAGCTAACAACATATGGCATACAGTAATCAAGGAAATATGTCAAACATAACAGGAAACAGAGAAATGTTAACCAATTGCTCACAATTACTTTCTGCTCATGATTGGAGAATCAAAATCCTAAATTTGGTTGATATCTCGGACACAACAGTTGAATTTATCTAAGACAGAAGAAGTTATGTCATGATGATTCTGGAAAAAAAAAAACTCCTATGAATTGAAAACAAGAATTAAGGTCATTTAATAGTTCCACAAAGAACCAAAAGTTCATTTTAAAGGAGGCTTATAGTCAGTATTCTCGTACTAACATCGTCCATTATTAGCTGCAAAGATTCGAATAATTTCATATATTGAAACAGGATCGATCCTGATCAACTTATATCTTAGAGAGATATAAGAAAATAATCAAATGAAAAACAGACCGAAATTATTATCATATAATAAAGAAAAGGTCGAAACTTTACCTGGGATAGGAAACCCAAAAGAAGCTAAACACACAAACAGACCAAGCTTTGTGGGATTCAAGAATATGCAACGAGTGAGGAGAGTAGTCCTCTGAAACTTTACCAGAGGGAAAGCAGAGAGAAAAAACAAAAAGATAAAAATAGTAATTGTGAATCTTAATCTTCACTGGCCTAGTTGATTTAAAGATCTAGTATCTGAGCCCACATGACCGCCCACGCGTTGTTTTGTAGCGTGAACATGGGATGCTCCAAAATACTTTTTGGCCCGAAAATGCCGACAAGTTCATTGTAATAAAGAAACACGACGACCCTATGAAATGGGTGACAATTAACATTCCCCAAACCGCTGCCTTTTGGGCGTGAGATATACAAAGTGATTGAATTTCCGCGTCCACCGTTAAAGTATGTGCAAAAGATTAGGGTTCTGTTTGGCAATCAGCTGATTGTATTAGCTGTTAATTGATTCTATCAGCTGATTTGACTAGTGAATTGTATTAGCTGTTTGTTAGAGATATTTGGTAAAATTAGCTGTTTAGTATTAACTGTTTATATATAAAATGACTTACGAAGACATGACTTATAAAAGTAGGCTCATCTTATTTTACTCCAGTATTGGCAGGTGAACTCGTATACGTCAAATCCTCTCTTCTAATTATATCCAACTTATGTTATTAAATTTTATTTATATATTTATATAAGATTTACGTAAATATGTGAATGATATTTAATAGAATATGATAAGAACATCATAATTGAAATAAAAGATCTAATTCTGAACTAAGAGAAATACAACATTAGTGCACCAATTTCCATCTCGTGAAGATTAAAAGTTTTTGTTATGAAACTTTAATTTATCCATAACATCTCATTTAAGACGGTTTTATTATAAATTATAAAAATCTTAAACTTTTAACTTTTTAATTTCAATTATTAATTTTCAAGTTAAATTTATTTAATAAGTTCATTAATTAATTTTTCTTTAATAATTTTTAATTAAATTTTAAAATTTTCGATATTTCTTTAAATTTGTTTGATGCACATAGATATATTAAATTATGCCCATGTTTTTGAAATAAAGTTGGATCTTCCACGAGCTTAGAGTGCCAGGATTAATAATTGAGGCATTCCACCACATGACTACAAAAAGTTGTCAAATTAGTAGTCAAAAAACTCACGAACCAATGGGTGGAGGCCATGTTGAGAGGTGGTAAGAGGCAAACACCTCGAGAAAGCACAATACAAGCTGTCATACAATAGTTGATGTTTAGAAATGAAGGATACTTATGTCATTTGTTCAATCAGCTAATCCAATCAACTGATTACCAAGCGCTAAAATAGCTAATCAATAAAGTCAACCAACTAAGTTTATTCAATCAGCTATCAACCAAACATGGCGAAGATCTTTCTATAAAGGGCGTGGTCCCGTGGGGTTAAACAATCATGTAAAATGACGCCACTTGGAACTCGCACACTCGGGCTCGTGGCATGCACTAATTATATATCAGGTCTAGCTTATACTCAATAACTTTGATATGCTTTTATAAATATGATTCGTAGCTCTGACATTTTTTCAGAGTAACTTATTCAAATTACAAGTGTTTCATCAAAAGATGCTTTACAAAGAATGAAATGCCAGCCAAGTTGGCTGCTCATTCACACCCAAGTTTATTAAATACAGATGCTCTTAAGATCTATCTCTTGCCCCAAATACCAGGTAAACTAACTTTTTAATGCAATTTGTGGATGGTTTTCATGTCTGCTGCTTCTTTAACTGTCCCTTTCTCCACATGATCCCACCAATTGAACAAGAAGTTGTCCACAACCAGTCTGAACCAAGGTGACAACTTCAAACCTTCCTCACCAGCATCTGCTCTTCTCAAGAGCTCCTTTAGCTGTTCCCGGTTAACGTATTTGGCATCAGCTACTTCGTCAGGATTGGGGTTTACATTCACATCGCGGGTAATAAAAAGCAGGTAATCAACTGCAATGTAAACAGATAAGTAAACTGTTGACCAGAAAGTTATAACAGTCTTCTATTCAAACATATTCAAACATTCCGACAAGAATTTTCTTTCTAAAAGAGTAGGGATGGAGTGATAGAAGTTGGAAATCTTACGTTCGTGCTCTCCCCATTTTCCATCAGAAGGTGCTTTGTACAGTATACGCCCTATTGGAATAAACTGATCAACCGGTACATCTTCAGCAACAATACCAAGCTCATCCAAAAGCTTCCTTTGTGCAGCATTCCTTACCCCTGACAAAAGATAAAGAAAGGGGGCAAAAAAGTTTAACTTATACACTGTGATCCTGTATAGTTTTGATAGATTGTAAAGCACGTATGAGTACATACCAAGAGTGTCTTCATCGATAAGCTCGGATTCACGATATAAAGGATGGCTGCAGCAAGTGTTTGTCCACACAAGGGGGAATGTCACCTTAGTTGCAGAGCGTTGCTGTTAAGATTAAGAAATCTAATTGATCCTCACCAATAAACAGATAAATGAAATATGACTGATTCACACCATATTCAACAGTGTTCGTAGCATGACTCGCTTGTTTCTTACTAGTTTCCATCAAATGGAAGTTGTCTTGGCGTCCCATTGTACATAAAAATTCTTATCTGTGTCTAACAACTAGATTCTCAAGTTTCATTGAAAATCAATATATAGTGAATCTATAAAGATGGCAGTGGAATTGTATAAAATTCAAGTCCATTTCCCAGTTTCCAGATGATATCTACATAAGTATTGGATAAGCTCAGTCGAATGGTTTCTTGAAAGCAGAATGTCGTATTTACAATTTGACAGTTGAGTCCAACTAGAATTGTTGTGAATTATCTCTGCAGCTTCCATACTATGATCCAGTTCCTTCCCTGTTATTAGAGGCACTTTGTTAACATGAAAATCTTGCTTTTTAATTCGAAAACGTATTATCAATAGCCAGCAAGTCTTATTCTCACACAATAAGCATTTAAACTAGTCTCCACATCCCAGCCTCTCGACCACTGGGAGACAAGAGAAACATACTGATCAGCATGACATGTTAGGTTCCAAGAATCAAAAACCATCACCATAAGATCCATTCAACTGTAACATATAATTAGAGACGACAAACCTGAAGGAGTAACTCATTTTTCGTATTGAACAGAAACACGCTAAATGCTCGGTGCAACGACTTGCCCTTCAAAATATTTTCCCATAAATGACCTATCAATTTGAGAAGGTAACAGACTTTAAAAGATGATCTAACCTAAGGCATTGAGTAGAGAAATGAGTAATACACCTATAATACCACACCTACAGAACATGATTATGCAGAAAGGTAGCAGTATCAGAGTTTCTAAGACAGAGTAAAAGGGACAGAATACAAGTACACGATTTCAACAGGAGTTCATCTTTTTCCTGATTGATCGATATAAGCCATAACCACCTGCTTGAATAGACAGGAAAGTTTCACTTACAGTTATATTTGGAGTCATGACCAACAACCTTATCGTTCTCATCCACCAAGATGCATCTGCAAGCAATTTAAGTCAGAAAACGCAGCAAAACAAACATTTTATGCACGAATAGAAGGCAAAAGTTCAAATTCCAGATCTTTGATTCAGGACAAACTCATATGTCAACAACTAAGTTGCACGTAAGTTTGATCTAAGACATCCAACTTAGAACAAAAATTCCCAAACTTTTTCGTACGGAAGTAAACTTGAAATCGAGAAGGAAGCTCCACTATGGAAAAGAAACCAAGAAACGGAAAAACAATTGGAAAAGAAACAAACTTTGCGAGGAATCTCAAAAACCCAATTCATAAATGGAACAGTAAAATAAAGATCAGTAATCAGATGAACAGAAAAAGACCTCGAAGCAAAGCAATGGCAGAACAAGTAAAAAATAAACAAAAGACTACATCTTTACATATAAATAAAACATAGCAAGAGACAGACAGAGAGTAGAACATAACTCGTCATCAAACATGAGGCGTCGTTGAACGGCGTCCATGCCGGCGTCAGGAGCGTCACCCATGGCGGCGGTTGAAGTTCGGAATGACGAAGATGACCTCGAAAGAACGAGAGAGTGTGCCCTAGAGATGTGGCGGAGGGAAAGAGAGGAGGCAGAGCCAAACCCAGAAAAGGATAGAGTGGGAAGAAGAGAAGAAGCTGAGGAGGAATTGCAGATGGCCCTGGATGTTGTTGGAGTATATAGAAGGCGAGAGGTGAGTGACATTTCCACGTTTTCTTTCTTCTCAGTTGTTTGTTTATGTGTTATATTTCTTGTGGTGGCAGCCTTCAATGGCAAGTTCTTATAATATTTGCTGCTACAGAGCAGAAGATTTTACCAAGAATATGACATTGATTGTGTGTACAAATAGGTGGGATTTGTAGACTTCTTTCGGATATGTTTTAAATAAATTTTCGATAAACGTTTCAAAATCAAATATCGAATCGAAGATAAATCAAACTTATGAAAAAGACTCAACTTTACCAGCAAAAGCCACCATTTGAGGAGTTCTTATGAAGGCGTGTTTCACAATGAAGCCACCCCGTTTTATGAAGGCATTTTAATTGCGAAACACGAGGAAGACTGAGTTTTATCAAGTGAGGAACACACAAAAGATAAAAATCATGTTGATCTAATTAGATGAGAAGGTCAATGATAGAATAGAATCGATCTGATTCAACCAGATTAAACAAAAGGATGTGAACTTTTATTTTCCTGCCGAACTGTTGAGAAGTTGAATGTAGCGATCAACAAGAAATAACATCAAAGACTCCCGATGAGCCATGGCTAGTGCTTCCTGGTACGGTACATATCCTGCGAAAGGGTTAAAAAACAAAAATGAACAAAGGTCCTGTCACATGATCTTGATCTGTTCCAGGGGATAAACTCATAAACAGCTTGTCAGCTTTTCATGGCAATAGATTATGCTACGTGTCTGATTGCTTGAGGACAAGTTGCAACATAAATCTAGCGGAGGCTTCGAAGCTGAGCTAGGACGTTGTCCTAGTGTGGACTTCATTATTGTTCCCATCTTTAAACAATTTAACGTGACAGTAACCTGCAAAACCAAGAAACATAGCCTGCCGTGAACTTTGGATCATTATGTCTCCTTCCCTGATAAAATTTGTCCTGGATTTCTTCGTCAACAGATTAGCTTGATCTAGACTGTTGTTCTTGAGGTTGGACATGGACCCTGAATTGTATCAAGCAGTAACTAGTGGATCTTTGAAGAATTTTGAAGATCTGACCACTCAGGATCCAAACAGACCCCTGCAAGTTACATCAGGCCACAAGAACACCATCCTTCATATCGCAGCAAAATGTGGGAGAATGCAGATGGCAGAAAAGATAATTTCTTTGCCTTTTTCACTTCTGCATCAAGCAAATGCAAAGGGCGATTCTCCGTTGCACATTGCGGCTAGATTGGGCCGTCTACAGATGTCTCAACTTTTGGTTAATTTTGCAAAACTCGTAGAAGTTGAAGTGGAGAAAGAATTAGTGAGGATGGAGAACCAGGACAATGACACAGCTTTACATGATGCCGTAAGAAATGGGCACTTTGAAATAGTTAATCTGCTGATAAATGAAGATCCAGAATTAGCTCGAGTAGTGAATGGTGCTGGAGAGTCTCCAGTGTTCCTTGCTGTGGATCGGAAATTCTACAAAATTGCTAACCATATCCTGAAAACTGTTCCTATGTGCTCCTACGTTGGAAGAAATAGGATGAATGTCTTGCACGCAGCTATCATAAGAGCAGATAAAAGTAAGTCTGCTCATAACCTCTGTTGAATTTCTTTCCTATAATTCTCCGTCTCAAGTACAGTTGAATGTTATGCAACCTTTTAATTCAGTTTTCTTGCGTTTTGTCCTGACCAAGCTGCCCTTCTTCATGAGTTGCAGGACTTCTATTTGTGGTGAAATATATGATTAGAAACATTGCTGCTCTCTTGTCAAAGATATCGGTCTTGTACTTGAACCAGTTTCTTCCTGTCAGAGCAAAGATCTGTTATATACAATTCAAACAATCTTACAGATTTAGCTTCATTGGGGCAGGTAAATTTCTTCCTCCAGAAACTAATTTTCTGCAATCTTCAAAGGAATGCACCTATTCTTGAAGATACCATGAAATGATGGAGCCATGTCCTTGGTCTTAAGCAATTTGATTCGACTTTTCAGATTTCATGCGCGAGGTGCATCAAAGATATCCATCCGCAATTTCTGAAGCTGATAACTTTGGATGGATCCCTCTTCACTATGCTGCATATTTGGGCAATGCTGAAGTTGTTGAGCTTTTTTTGGGATTGGACATCTCCCTGTCCTATGTTAAGGACAAAGAAGGAATGTCTGCACTTCTCATTGCAGCTAAGGCAGGTCAGGATGATGTTATCGAAAAATTCATTGACAAATGTCCCGATACATCTGAATTGTTGGATAATAGAGGGCGAACGGCTCTACATATCGCTGCACAGAAAGGGAAGACTAATGCAATTAAGATTTTCCTATCAAGACAATGTTTTGAAGATCTTATAAATGAACAAGATAAAGACGGAAACACTCCTTTTCATTTGGCAGCTCTGGAAAGTCATCACGAAGTTCTATTGGTTCTAACAAACGACCCAAGAGTTGATAAAGGAGCTACGAACAAGGCTGGGCTGACGGCATTTGACATTATCAAGTCAAACACACAACTTAAACAGCATAAAAAGGTAAGTCTCAATCACTTCTGCTCAGAACACAACATGTGAAAGATGCAAAATGTTCTGATATCACTGTCTTGTATTAAATCTCACAGGCACAAATTATATGGAAAATGAAAGCTCACGGTGTTCTACAGAGCCTGAAACAGGCAGTCAAAACAGAAACCACTAAAGTCCAGGCTATAGAGCAACGATGGCAGCAACTAACACTTGGGAAAGAGACTTCAAGCAGTATAATCAGTGAGGAAGGAGATAATCTGAAGATTAAAAACCTCCAAGCAGAAGCAGAACCTTTGATTCTTAAACATTTGAAGGACATGGCTACTACTAACTTACTAGTCGCAACAATTGTTGCAACTGTCACCTTCATAGCAGCTCTCTTGGTACCTGGCGAATACAAGACTGATGAGCAAGGCTCTCTAACCCAAAAAGTAGGTTTTGGAGTGTTCATGATAGCTACTTGCTTGGCTTTTGGTTTATCAACTGCATCAATCTTTCTCCATTTTGGGGCTTCAGGGGTCAAAAGAGACTATATTGCAGCATACCTGATCAAATATGCTTTCTTGTTTAATGAATGGTCCATATACAGCATGGTTTTAGCCTTCCTCGCTGGAACATCCTTAGTTCTTGCTGGATCTGTGGGTCTGACTGCAGCCGCTGTGGTCACCGCTTGCTGTTTCTTGTCAGGCCCTCTGATCTACACCATAATCACTAGCAACCTCCATAGTTAGAAGCTCAAGTCGTTGTTGAACACTGTATATAACGGTAGAAAGCCAATATCAGAAACATTTGTTACATGTATTGGAACTCCCTAGTCACAGAAATTTATATTACATTCACTTCTCTGTCATGTTCCTTCTGACACCGGCCAAAATTACTTAATGCACTTGCAATCCATACCTTGAATAAGCGAAGGTCATGGAGAACTTGCGCCATTAATTTAGCTTCAAAGCAGTTTCTTCATCTGATAATTTGTGGCAGAGACGAGAGACCTCAAGCGTATTTACAGGAGCTTTTGTGTTTACAAGGTGTTTGTGTAAATCACTTTCTACGAAAGCACTTAATAAAAGGTGAATAACACTATAAAAGAAAAGAAAACTAAATAGAAAGCCCCGTCCTACTCGTCCCGTGTATGTTAAGCGTTGTCTCTACCTTTTTAAGAATAAAAGGAGTGCTCTTTCCAAGCATACCGCACTAAAACCTTTTCTCCCTGTTTCTCTCTCTGTCTTTCCCTCTCTAAAAGTAGGAAACACCCATTTTCAAGAGCGACTTCTACTCGCCTCCGATCCCATCTTCGTCTTGGTTTATGAGGTAAAACATACGCACACGCTTTACCGTGAGATCACTACGTATTATGATTCTTACTTGTGGGTCTCGTATACGTTTCTTATCTGTGCTCTGTTTCTGCTTCTTTGAATCTGAATACTGTTCTTACGTTGAAGTTTCTCCCGGATCTGCTTCTTTTCATTGTGATTTCCTTCAAAAGATGATTGCCTTCGATCTGGGGTGGTCAATTTCCGGTTGGCTTTCTTGTTTTTAGGATAAAGTTTGATTCTTTTTTGGCTTTTGCTACTAGTGGTCGTTTCCTTGGCCGCTCAAAACTGGCAATTTTCGGTCTTTTTTTTAGTGTTCATATAGATCGATCGAGGTAAAGCGTTTGTGGGTCGTCCGGATTTTAGATCTGCTTGAACTAGGAATCTCTTGTTTTTTTGTTGGATTTTACTCTGTTCTTGTGGTTTTTGTGCCTGCTTGAATTCAACTTTGGCTAGTAATTATCTATGAAGTAGAGCTTGTTAACTAATTTGGTTTACGTTTTTTCTTCGATTTGCAGCTCAAAGGAGAGACCCACTCTTGGGTAAGTCTTTTTCTAGGTTAACTTTGTGCTTTCTTCCTTATTCCTTGGAATACGGTTGCAAGAAGCATGCTTTGCATTTATAAGCTTCATCGTTCAACTTTTCTATATTGATCTTGCTCTTTATCTCGAAGAATATGATTAATCAATGAACTTTTGTACCATATACTCATCTAAAGTTTCTGATTCCAGCTTCTATTGCGTGCTTTATTCCGTGAGGAGTATTACCTACTTCTTGATGTAATTGATCACAAGAGGGCATGCATGTTAAACTACTTGTTTCGTCTGTTCGTTTGGCCATATTTAGTTGAATTAGAGACACTAAATCTTGTTGAAAGTTCTGGTTTTGCACGCTATCAAATGAATCATTGAAAGGGTAAGAGTTTGTATTATAACATCTTTCTGTTGGGTTGAGACTTAAGGCTCAAACTTTTTGCTTGATGGTGCTATTTGTTTTATAGTAAAGATTCTTACTTTCTAGCTAATAGGATTTGCATGGAATGGAAAGTTAGAAGTCAATAGTTTAATTCTTAACCTATCGACTTTATACCTCTACCTTGATTATGTTTGGAATCTTAATCCATTTTTGTACATATGCAGTGGCACGCGGATTAAGACCCGCAAACGGAATATTACAGCGCCGCTGGACCCTGCAGCATTTGCGGATGCAGTGGTCCAGATATACCTGGATAATGCTGGTGATTTGGTAATTTGTCTCTATATGAATGCACAGTCATATCAACTGTGTTTGAATAACCGCTTCAGTTTTTCTAATTATAAGAAGCTTAATTGCATCCAGGAACTCATTGCTAAAAGCATTGAATCTTCAGACCTTAACTTCTCACGATACGGTGATACCTTCTTTGAGGTAAGTTCTCCCGTCTCTTAGGCATAACAGATTATCTCTACTGTTACAATCTAATTTGAGTACATGTGCAGGTTGTTTTCACGGGAGGCCGAACACAGCCTGGCACAACAAAACCTGATGAGGGGGAGCGTCATCCTTTCTCTATAATTGATTGTGAGCCCAAGCGTGAAGTCATCTTGCCATCTGTGGTCTATATACAAAAGATTTTGCGGCGAAGGCCATTCCTCATAAAAAGTCTTGAAAATGTTATGCGAAGATTCCTTCAATCACTGGAGCTCTTTGAGGAAAATGAAAGGAAGAAACTGGCTATTTTCACAGCACTTGCATTCTCTCAGAAGTTATCTGGTCTTCCACCAGAGACTGTGTTCCAGCCACTGCTTAAGGATAATCTTGTGGCAAAAGGGATAGTTCTTTCATTTGTAACGGACTTCTTTAAGGAGTACCTGGTTGATAATAGCCTTGATGATCTGATTTCAATTCTGAAGCGGGGTAAAATGGAAGACAACCTTCTGGACATCTTCCCATCTGCAAAGCGATCTGCTGAGGGTTTCTCTGAGCATTTTACGTGAGTTCCCCATCCTCCCCTCTTCAGATGCATTCTCTCTTTTAGAGAGGAAAAAAAAAAAAACACATGTTGATCTTTGGCTTGTGATGAGCATATTAACTTAAACTGTCTCTGTTATCAGAAAGGAGGGACTCATTCCCTTGGTTGAATACAATGAAAAGAAAATATTCGAGGTGAAACTGAAGGAGATGAAATCTGTTTTAACAACCCAGATAGCAGAAGAAGCTGATATATCCGAAGTCATAGACTCGGTGAAGCAACATGTTAAAGATGCTAAACTACCTGATATTGAAGTTGTTCGCATCTTATGGGATGTGCTGATGGATGCTGTTCAGTGGTCTGGGAAGAACCAACAGCAGAATGCCAATGCAGCACTTAGACAGGTACAATTACTGCATTCTTTGGCAAACAGTTCCTTTTTAGCCTGTCCTTTTCCTTTTTCTGTTTAGCCGCTAATGTTAAGGAGCCACCTCACTGTCCAACCTTTCCCAACACACCTCCAACCCCTCATTTATTGATCTTGTAATGGAAATTATCTTGACTCAGGTGAAAACATGGGCAGAACTGTTAAATACTTTCTGCACTAATGGAAAACTTGAGTTGGAACTGCTGTATAAAGTTCAGATGCAGTGCTACGAGGACACAAAGCTAATGAAACTGTTTCCTGAAGTAGTGAGATCCCTGTATGAACAAGATGTACTGGCAGAGGACACCATTCTTCACTGGTTCCGCAGAGGAACAAATCCCAAGGGCCGGTACGTATATACTTAGTTAGCCACCCACTCAACATTCTACATACATTATATATGCAAAAACAAGGACAGGAAGCTAACATAAAACTTGTTCCATATCATTCTTTTCACTTAGGCAAACCTTTGTTAAATCCCTGGAACCCTTTGTTCATTGGCTGGAGGAGGCAGAGGAGGAGGAATAACTGGAGCTGTGGTGGTTGTGGATGTTATCCGCTTCTGTGTGAACTGGGGATTACCTATTTCTTATAATATCAACAAAACTCTCATAAAGTTTCCACCATCTGCTCAGACTTTTGGTGTGCCTGTACTCTGATGATAATACTATGTTATGTTTTATTTACCTAAAAGAATGCAATAACATTTGATCTCTTTTCCTTCCGTCTTCCTATTTTAGATTGCTTTGATTTGATGATCATGAATAGGAAACATAAAACTAAAGTTCTGTAATTTTATTCTGGATAATGTAGAATTGGTATCCTAACTAAAGTACATTCAGTATAGAATTAGTATCCTAATTACTTATCTTTATTATTAATCAACAGCACCTTAAAGTTGCTGATTTATCTTATCCTGAATCGAGGGTAAAATCTTTGATTTGAAATCAATCCGAATGAAAAAATTTCAAACACCTTGGCCAGACTTAGCTTAAATTTCCTCTTTTCTTCAGTTAAAATTATATCATCCATATTGACAATTAGAACTGAAATCTGGTCTTTGATGGATCTTTTAGTAAACAAAGTGTGATCAGATTGTCTTTGATAATAACCTCCCCTTTAACAAACTTTGTGAATCTTTCAAACTAGGCTTTGAGAGATTGCTTAAGACCATATAAGGATTTTTTTAATTTGCATATTCTGGTTCCAAACTTTTCAAAGAATCCAAGAGGAGGCTGCATGTATACTTCTTCATCTAGATCTCTATTCAAGAAAACATTCTATATATTTAATTGATTTAAAGGCTAGTCAAAATTAACACTTATTAAAAGGAGAACTTGAATCATGTTTAATTTTGCCACTGGTAAAAAATTCTCATAATAATCGGTACCATATGTTTGGATAACGCTTTTAGCAACTAACTGAACCTTATGCCGCTCTAAGGATCCGTTAGAATTAAATTTACATCCAAAAACCTTTTTAAATGTTCCATTTAATATATTGACTTCTTCTTAGGTTGCATTCTTTTCCAAGATTTTCATCTCTTCAAGAACAACTTCTTTTCACTCAAGAACTTTTAGAGCCTTCTGAATAATGCTAGGAATAGGAATAGTAGATGCTTGTGAAATAAAATTATAATACACGTGAAATATTTTTGTAACACACAAAGTTGGAGAGAAGATGTTGTGTACAAGATCTAATACCTTTCTTAAGAGTTATAGGGAGATCAATTTGAGAAGAAGAGTTTAGCTTAGAATCACCTAAAAGGAATACTTTTAGGAATATGAACATTTGTTGAAACATCATGATTTTCTTGATCCAACCTTTGGTTAGACTCATGAAGATGCTGTAGAATGGTGGCGTTCTATTTTTGTGATAGGCGTTCCTTTGAATATACAAGACCTTTGTACCGTTTCTCATATATCTCTATGTTTCCGGTGTTATCATTTTGTGATGACATTGTCACAGGCTATTTATTAACCTATCCAACATTGTCAATATTTATTTCATTTGTTTCCAATAATTTTGTGTTGCCTTTTGCTGAATTATCATGAGAGGTCTCACTTTGAACAAACTCAAACTTGAGATCCGAATTATCTAAGAACTCATCTTTATTGATATTTTGCTCCCCCAGATAATGGTAGTTATTATAGTATGAAGTGCCTTCAAAGAAAGTAACATCCATAAACACAAACATCATTTTTGAAATTGGATCAAAAAATTTGTGCGCCTTTTGAATAGATGGATAACCTACAAATATTCATTTATGTGCTCTAAGATCTAGTCTTGAAAGTTTGGAATCATGATTATGAGCAAAGGTTAAGCTGCCAAAAATTTTGAGGTTAATGTTTGTAACAAGTCTAGTAGTTGGAAAATACTCACTACGAACTTGAATTGATGTTTTGTAGTTAAAGAAACGAGTAGGTAATCTGTTTATCAAGTAGGTGGCTGTTAGAACTGCTTCCCTCCATAGATATTTAAAAACCTTAGTTTGAATGCTTAAAGCTCTATCTATTTTAAGAAGGCGTTTGTTTTTTTCTCTCAGTTACTCATTATGTTATGGTGTATTATATATGAGCTCCAATGAACTATTTTTCTCAACAAAAATTGTTTCTAGCATATTATTAAAAAATTCTTTCCCATGATCAGTTCGAAATATTTCAATCTTACTTTGAAATTTTGTTTTAATCATGTTATAAACAGTTTTTGAAGATTCTTTTAGCATCAAACTTTTCTTTTAAGAGAAAGATCCAAGTGACCCTACTATGATTATCCATAAATGTAATAAACCAACATTTCCTAGACAATGTAGCAACTTTAGAAAGCCCCAAACATCACTATGGATCATGGTAAATGGTTGTGAAGTTTTGTAAGGTTGTGGTGGAAACGATGATGTTTTGCTAGTTTACAAGACTTACATTGAAACATCGAAGAATTTTTAATTATGAATAATTTCAAAAACAAATGCTTTAAATAGTAAAAACTTGGATGACCTAGTCTACAATACCATAACATAACTTCATTATTACTAGAAAATGAAATAGAATTTAAGCAAATTTGTTGATTTTGCCTTCCAAAGGTCCATCCATTGTGAAAAACATAGAGGTCACTATTCTGTTCAATATCCCCAACCATCTTCCTAGAGCTTAAATCCTGAAATTCAGAATGAGAAGACCAGAAAATTAGTCAACAATTATGATTAAGAGTAAGCTTGCTTCCAGACAAGAGGTTATATGATAGGTTAGGAACTTGAAAGACCTCTTTAAGTTTTAGGGAAGGAGAGATAGACACCATTCCTTTTCCAGCAACCAAAGCAAAGGGACAATCCACAATTTTGACCTTTTAATTTATTGCACTTGGACTATATGAAGAAAACATGTGCAAAATACCAATCATGTGATATGTGGTACTAGAATCTAATATCCATGGACCATTAATGTTGCTACAACTCCAAGACACTAATATCCATGGATCATTAATGTTGCTACAACTCAACAACATAGGGAAAGTATTATATGAATGAGACAGAGAACATGATTGATTAGGATTATTTTGAGATTGAAACATTTGGTGTAGATGTTTTATTTTTTCTTAGTGAAAGGAAGAGATTCTAGAGATGATTGCTGCCCTGAATTAAAATTGTTCACTTGGAATGCTTTGACTTCTCCCCTTGTTTTGGTGTCATTGCATGGTTTCTTTTTCCATTTAGCTGGTTTTCTATTCAGCTTCCAGTAGGTTTCCCTGGTATGCCACAGTTTTTTTTAATGGTCACACCAAGGCTTCTGGTTACCATTACTTTTTTTTTTCCTTCGCAGTCAGCTCCTCAAGTCACAAGAGCTAAACCTTCACTCTCTATTTTGGTTTCACCAACATTCTTCAATGTCACTTATCTTCTTGCTTCTTCGCTCCGTACCATTGAGAAGACTTCTCTCATGGTTGGTAGAGGATTTCTCCCTAAAATACACCTCTAACTGCATCCAAATCTCTATTCAATCTGACCAAGAAGATAAATATATGTCCTTTTTCAACTCTCTTTTTATACAGAGGACTGTCCCTTAGATTTACTCAACTTTCTTCAACAAATAAATCTAATTTCTAACATACAGACATCATTTCACAGTTCATATACCGCGTGTACATTTCCATAATGATGGTGTTTTTCCAAAATAAACATTTGCTCTTCAGCATCTTGGACTGGCCATCTCTTAGAAGATATTGTTAAAAGATCATCAATTCCTTAATGAAATGGATGTAGTAGTGGCTCGCTGGAAATTCAGAATCTTTACTTGATCCAGGATGTGTAAAGTTTGTTTATTATTTCTTTTGTAAAGAACATTTTTTTGATAACCCAATTTTTTTCTTTTTTTTGATAAATTGAAAAAACTTTATAGTTCTAGGACTTTGTAAAGAAATAAAAAAATTAATTTGGGACAACTATTAAAAATCTTAATGAAAGACTGGATTTGTTATCTAATGTTTGCTTTTCGTGAAAAAATCTCAATTGAAGTGGAGGGGTTCTTCAAACAACAAGGAGCTAGGTCAACTATTCAATCAAATGATATTGAGCATATTTCACGTTATAATATGTTGTTACATTCCTCTCACCTTATTGCATTTTCCACATTTTTGGTGTTTAATTCAAATAATTGTAAGTACTTGTCCAAGTTTAAGTATGTTTCCCTAACTGCTCCCCAAAGGAGCTGTTGGCATGAACATGAAGAGCTTCCCAATAGAGCTAAATTGAAAAAATACAGCTAGTACAGAATCAGTATCCTAACTGAAATATAGTCAGTATATAATGAGTATTCTGGCGACTTTATCTCTACTAGTCTACAGTATCTTAACTACTTAGGTGCTGACTTGTCTTATCCTGAATATAGGATAACATTTTCCCATTTTAATAGAATCATTATCTCTTGCGTTTCAGTTTTCCTAATTTACCAACACATTACACTAGTTTTCAGATGATGAAACTTATAATTTCTGCCTTTTAGCTAGAATTCCTGGTAAAGAAACAGAGCCAACAAGATAGTTACCATGGAATCCTGAAACCCCTGTAAATGTTAAAGTTCCATCTTCTGTTGCAACTAAAAACGGGCAACAAGACACCTTCTTGATATGCATATGATACAGAGAAGGAACAGAAAAGGAAAGACCTTTTTAGTTTTTGTAACTTCCCAGATAGATAAGACCCATTATCCTTATCCATGTCTTAATCAGCTGTTGCTTCAGATCTTAGGAGTGCTTGTTTATGTCACTTTTACCAGTTTCCTCGTGACGTTGCTTCCTGATACATTTGTCAGGCACGCAATGATTATCCAGTCACTGGTTTATCTGAAACTGATGATTATGTGATTCTTTAGCATATCTAAAACCTTTCTTAATGAATTTCAGTGAAGGAGAAGGATCAGAAGACTTTCTTTTTTTTTTCTTTTCAAGTTGGTCAGAAAACAAGAAGTTCAGGATCATGCACACCAACTTTACCTGAAAATTCATGAATTCCCGCTGCTAATGTGAAACTTTCCTGGAAGTTTTGGAATTTGTGAGGCAGAAGCAGAACCAAAACAAAGCAAGGAAGCAGTCTTCTATCAGCACTCAAACTTCTCAGGTTTCTGCCAATTCCAGAAATCCTGAAAAGACCAATCAGGACTAACCTGACGAGACTTCATTGTAGGACCATCTTGGTTTAGAGACCCCACAAGGCAAGAGTGACGTGGAGCTTCCATCTGTGAGGAGACACCAGATGGGTTGAATTCTATGGAACTGTAAAGAAGGACTGAGACATAACTATGACCAGTTGTCCACGTTATTACCATTTACAAAAAATGTTACAAACTCGAAAACGAGCAGCCATAGAGTTCCACTGAATCACGCCAAGAAGAAGACATGCAAAGCTGACAATGACAGACCAAGAACATCTAAAGATTAAAATAAGCATGCTCATGATGTATCACATGCAACTTTTTTATTAGTTAACATTGGAAATTGTCAACAATAATGAACTCAAAAGTAGTCTAATATAAGAAATATAAGATTAGGAAAAGATTAGAAAAGTAATTAAAAATAAATATTGGGAATAAATTATCCAAATTATATAATTTTATAAAAAACAAAGTAAATTAGAGAAATAATTATTTTATTTTCCAATTTTTGATTGGTTAACATCAATTAACCAAACGTTTAAGAAACCTTTTGATTTGAGGGTCTAACCAAAAAGTGGAAGAAATCATACCAATCTTAGACTAGCATTACATTCGGATTAATGTCAAATCAAAGATTAGGCAATGAATTAGGTCAATGGTCCAAAACCATTGGCAGCCAACCTTTCTTAATGTTCAACTCCAAAATCATACATTCATCTGTCTTTTCCCATCCAGTAATCACCATGTCTGAACAGTGACGATTACTTGAAAGAAGAGAAAAGAATAAGAGAAATGGTGTGGAAACAGGAATTCGCGCTCTTGAGTTGGTTGAGTTAGTAGAGTAGAAAATATGGGATTAAAAAGATCTGTGTTTAAATTCTTTTTCCTATATTTTCTTGATCGAGCTTATTACAGAGAATTTATCTAGTGTGAAGTATTTAATTGGTATAATTTGTAGATTATTACGTCAATTTTAAAATTTACCCAGTGCAAATCTAAAGAATAGAGGCTGCAGGTTTCTCTGTTCTCAAAAAACTAGAAATTCAACACTTGCCAAAAAAAAATCAAACTCGAATTTCATTTTTAATTTATTTACTAATTTATAAATTTCGAGTTCAAATTATATATTTTTATTTTAATAATTTAAAAATAATATTATCGATTTATATATTACTGTGCATTTGATAATTTATTTAATATGTGTATAAAAATAATATTTATTATACATAGTGTGATGAATGTTTCCTAAAATGTTGTTTTAATTGGTTTTGAATAAGTTTAATTTAATTTGAGCATCACTAACAAATATTTAAAAAGTTGTGTATTTAAATTTAAGAGAAATATTAAAAGTAGATAATTTTTAAAAATAAATAAGCAAATAATTAATTAAACATTTTCTTTCTTTATTTTTAATAATAGATTAGGGCTGTTTTTAACTTATCATTACTATAGAATTTGGTAATTGGAATATTAATTTGGTATTACAAAAAAATCATACAACTAAACTTTTATACATAATAAAAAATAGAGAAAAATTAGACTCATAAATATATATGAATTTTGAGGCAATTAATTCAAAATATCTAATAAAATTGCGATTTCCACTCTAATTAAATCGATTTTACTGATTTAACTGTAAAAATTTTAATCCCTTTATTTTTTATGTTCAATTTTTAATTTTTCAGTTTGATTTGCTTTAATAACTCTTGCTGATAAAGACAGATTATTTTGTTAATTAATCTATTAATTTTTATTAATTAATAATTTATCTTTATGATCTAACACCGGTTAAACCTTAAACTTTTTGTCTTACTGATTTAAGTTTGGGCCCATTTTTTAAATCATATAATGCTAATTTCTTGTGTTAATTAGCACCACACATCTAATAATTTGTGATATATGGCTGATAGTCTACTGGAAATAAAATATCTTTCTAAAAACAATTAATTATATCCGATTAAAGGATATGATTATTTAGGTTATCCAAATATATATATATATATAAAAGAAATTGTTGGAGGGGAAATTAACGGTCTCTTGAGGTTCACGTACCTGAAAGTCGTGAAAAGTGTCGGAAATCTCTCTCTCCCTAGAACTCTCGCTTTCTCTCTCTCTCTAGAGGAGAGCGGTTTTCAAGCAATAACTTTGTTCTCATTTTCTCTTGTGGTGCGCGCGTTTGGGTTAGTGGTTGGTTGCTATTGTTCTTTAAATTTCCTTTTTTTACGAGCACACCACTCTGTTTCGTCTTCTCAATTTCAGGATTCACTCTCCTTCCCTGTTTTTTTTTAGAATTTTTGTGTTACCCTGTGGTTCTACTCGCTTCCTCTTCAGGGTATCCTCGCCTCTGGATTCTGATTTAGATTGATAATTTGTGTCAATTTCGTGGTGTTGATCCGGGTTTTATTCAATCTCGATCTACCGACGCTTGATCTGATCAAACACTGTTGCTTTGGGTACTGTGGGAGCTTAAAGATTGGAATTTATGTTGGTTACACTTTTGGGTATTGGGTTTGGTGAGTTAAAGATTGTTGTCGAGTGACTTTGGATGTTGGGTATTGAAAAGGGCTCTCTTTTCTGGTGGAGTTATATCACGATAAAGTTGGGAAAGTATTTTCCGTGTTGATAGATCTTTGTTTCGTAGATCTATCTCTTTATGATGCGCATACCTTTTCTGTTTACAACTTTATTTATGAATATAAAATGACAAGAAAGGAGTGAAGAATCTTATCCATTTTACTTGTTGCTTCAACTTCAACGCCAGAAAAGGTCATTTAAAAATTAAGGAGAAAGTAACTTTTCAGCAGGAAGCCCTTGCAAATTCTACTTCTGGCATCATCATCGGATTTTTTCGAAAATCAGGAGTTGGAAGGTCAAGGTGGGGCTGAAGGGAAGATCTCTCCGACGGGTACTTTGCAATTTGCTTTAAGAATTTGTTGATATTTGCTCAAGATTATTGCTTGATTGATTGGAGAGTGAACTTGGTTGATTAAGGTTAGTATTGTTTGTGAATTGCGTAAAATTTTAGGGGATCATAGCCAATCAGTTCTGACGGATTCGTCACCAGAAAATAGTGGTGGGTGCAATTGTGTGGCTGGTCTGGATTGCATATTGAATATTATCAGGGCCCTAAGAATGGGGTCCTGCTTGTCTGCAGAAAGCAGGAGCCCTCGGCCTGGTTCGCCTTCCTCTCCTGGCGTTGGTGTCAGGAAGAGGAAGAACTCCAAGAAGAAACTTGGGTCCCGGAATTCTTCATTTGAATACAGAAGGGATGAACCACTGCATCGAATTCCGGGTAGATTGTTTCTAAATGGCTCCAGCGATGTTGCTTCACTGTTTACTCAACAAGGCAAGAAAGGAACCAATCAAGATGCGATGATTGTTTGGGAGGTTAGTCCCTCCTTGTAGTCTTTCAATTATTTATATATAGTTTGATTATGTCAACTATTGGATTTGGAGCTTAAAATATCTATATTAATCTGCTGTTTATATTCACTACCTTTGTCAACAAACAATATTGTCTCCTGGGTATTCTGGACCAATAATTAATAAACTTGAACTATGTAATAGGATTTCAATTCTTCGAGCGTGAGAAAATTTATATTTTTGCATCATATATATCTGACTTCATGGAATTGTGAATTTCCAGAATTTCAGCTCAAGGACAGATATGATCTTTTGTGGTGTTTTTGATGGCCACGGTCCTTATGGTCATATGGTTGCCAAAAAAGTGAGAGATTCTCTTCCCCTGAAACTGAGTGCTCAGTGGGAAGTTACTGCAATGAGTGAGGATGTTCTAAGAGAGATCAGCCTTAATACCACAGGAAGCATGAATTCTGAGGACACTGCTTTTATATCTGTTGATGAAGAATCTAGGCCATCTGTAGATCATGATGAAACTGAAAAGCACCCGGAGATTTTCCAGAAATTGAAAGATTCATTTCTTAAGGCTTTCAAAGTCATGGACAGGGAACTGAGAATGCATAGAAGTATCGATTGCTTTTGCAGTGGGACAACAGCAGTTACTGTGATCAAGCAGGTGTCCGTACAATATAGCAGCTAGCTTGGTTTTCATATGCTGTTTTGTCAAAATCTTGTGATATACCTGTCTTGATCCTAATGCCACAGCTTATTGTATAGGGCCAATATCTTGTCATTGGAAATGTTGGGGACTCCAGAGCTATACTCGGTACAAGGGACAATGATGATTCTCTTGTTGCAGTACAGTTGACTGTGGATCTGAAGCCAAACCTTCCAGGTAGCTTGCTACTTTTCTTCCCTTATACATATTAGTTGCCCCGGTGAGTCTCACTATTTGATTAAGGACACGATGCATATTAGGAAAATATTTGGAGCTCTAAAGGTGAAGGTCATCTATCCATAGATGGTGACCTTCTGTTGTTTACATACATTTTTGTATTTAGATTATGCTTGCTTCTACAATTCATCTATGTTTGTTGTGTTGGCAACCTTTTATCAGATTTAGTTTATTGTTGTATGAATTCTTTCTTTTAGTTGTTCTTCGTGTCTAAACTTAATTTGCTTTTCTTGTAAAGCGGAAGCGGAAAGAATCCGGAAGTGTAAAGGGCGTGTTTTTGCACTTCAAGATGAACCTGAGGTGGCAAGAGTGTGGCTGCCAAACAATGACTCACCTGGTCTTGCCATGGCCCGGGCTTTTGGAGATTTCTGCCTCAAGGATTTTGGTCTTATTTCTGTACCTGATGTATCATTTCGGCACTTGACTGAGAAGGATGAATTTATAGTCTTGGCTACGGATGGGGTAAGAACTAGTTAGATTTAACTTATGAGTGCTTTTTACTGAAACCATTCAAAACTGTTAAGGATCTCATATGGCTCTACTTATAACAGATTTGGGATGTGCTCTCAAACAAAGAGGTGGTAGATATAGTGGCATCAGCCCCAGCACATTCCTATGCTGCTAAATTGTTGGTTGAATCAGCAGTTCGAGCATGGAAGTACAAGTATCCAACCTCCAAAGTTGACGATTGTGCAGTAGTTTGCCTCTTTCTTGATTCCAATAATATATATAATGCTTCTATTGCCAAGTCTAAAGAGCAGCAGCTTACTTCAGTGGACCTAGCTGATACATGCACACCAACCAATCATAGCCATACTTGTACGGTGCCTTTTGGGAAAGAACCCCTATCAGAAGGACATGCTGAAGAAGAATCCTCAGAGAAGGATCAGCTGTTAGCAGAATCAGGAGTGGAATGGTCTGCTCTTGAAGGTGTCTCTCGCGTAAACACCCTGTTGAATCTGCCAAGGTTTGTGCCGGGGAAGGATGATAAGAAGGCTGCTGGAGCAGCAAAGAATTGGAGATGAGGGAAAGGAGGAGGAAGGTTTTGGTAGCCTTTTGATTTTCTTAATTAACTGGTAATCTTTTTTGTTTTATGATTATTATTCCTTGTTTCTGTAAGGTTATTTTTTTCTGCAGAAGGGGAAAAAGATTTGTAGGGGCCATTGAATGTTTAATGTGGACCGGAGAGGTGGTCCCGGCTAATATGTTGTGTCCGGGAAGCCGTCCTCTCTTTCTCCCTTTTTATCTCCATTTTAGGTAGAATTGGGAATTTTTGTAAGCTCCAACTCTTGGGTCTGTATGTTCCTTTTTCGCTCTATATTCCCATGCGTGATCATTTGTTTCTTTGTCCATGTCGATAATAATGTTGTGACGGTGTAGCCATTGACAATCACATGATTCTTTATGGACATATTGCAGTTCCTGAATGTGTGTTCTTCCCTCCGTGCAGTTCATGCATTTTTAAGACTTTTTCCTCGTTCTTTTCTCTTTGCTTGTATTGGGCGAGTGAGTGAGCAAGCTCCAAATTAGTCATAACGCATCAGCTCAGTTACATTGCTTCTTCTTAGAATTCCCTTTTCTGTTCTCTTGTGGTTCTGGATTGGAGTATAGAAAGCAGCTTATACTCAACTTGGTAAATATGATAATATTTGAGTAAGAAAAGTGAGAATTCAGATTTGGAGGCTGCTCTGCTAGTTCTATCAGAAGACATCATATTTCTAAAAACATTATTTTACAGTGATTCAACAGAGGAAAATTTTAAGTCTGAACAATACAATTGACTGCCATGCTTCAAGTTCTGTGGTTATGAAGTTATAACAGTATCTGAATCTATATAATGGACCTCCATTGACACAGTGAACTTATTTCAATTGCATCCACAAAATGATGAAATGTTTTATTGTTCGTGTAGAAATTTTAAGTCTCCCCACGTAACTATCATATTGACTTTCCTTCCAACCATCGGCTGTAGAAATCCAGTGATTCCCTTGGCTTGTATTCAGGTACTGTGTGCCCTGCACCCTGCATCCAAAAAAATTGTTTCTTTCTTTTCTTTCACTAGCTCTATGAATTTCAGACAGAATTGTATATTAAGTGTGAAGGTTTTAGTTCAAACTTCAAAGTTCAAACCTTGATGGTTAGAAAAGTAAGGTTATTGTCATATCCTTGCAAGTACCTATGACAGAAGAAAAAGGGAACTGTGTTAAGAGTTGCTGCTCTCATCTAGTCGGTCCCTTAAAATGAAAAAGCTTTCTGGACGGTAATAAGGCCACTAACTATCGGACATCTACTCAGTCCGTTATTTAAGTAGCACGGAATTTTCAGGAAGTGGAAACTTTACCCTGCAATATCATTTGCAGAAAACCATGGCCTCCATTCATCTGATACCTTGTACCCAAGTGACTTAGTCCAAGCTTCTGAACCAGTGTATGGCACACACATATCATGGTCTCCACTGCAGCAAGTAATGCATGATGGTATCAGATAAGAACGATTCTTAAAATGGATTCAATCTTCTTGTTCTTTTTCCCTAATAATTACCTGTAAATAAGTGCTCGATATCCGTTTGTAGTAAGGTTTCTGTGGTAAGGAAGAACGTTTCCAGCTCCATAGCCATAATCTATTCTGTCTGAGCATAAGTCCCAAGGACCAGCTATGGATTTCTGTTGTTATGCAGAAACAATCAAAATGATTATTCTTAGATTCGATATAATAAACACAAGAAGTTTGAAAGGAAGTTTAATAATCTTACAGGAGCTGCATGAATTGCTTTTCTAACATTATCATCATTCAACCACGAGGTTGCAATTTCATCATTCTGTTAACGGAAAAAACTGATTAACCTTGGTTGATTGGTTAAATATTGCGGAAACAAATTTATCAGTTAACCAACGAAAAATCTTCGATTAGTGTACTCACAACGCAGGGTACTTGGCCAGCCAATGCAAGTTTAGGCCATGAAGGGAGAGTTCCATTTCTTTCAAGCCTCCAAAGTGGCCATGCCCGACCAAACATCCTCTTCCTAACCTTGAGAGGCCTCTGTGTCTTCCCAAGTTCTTGGAAGCTGAGTGGCAAGTTTGTGTTTCCTAGACCATTTTTGGATGATGGATCATGGTAGCAGGACTCCAGTATGTTGTATACGTTTAATCCATTTAGAGACTGTTGATGAAATTTCAGGAATTTTGAAGGTAATTATGAGAATATAAGGAGAGAAATACAGAAATCTTCAGCATCTTACTTTGTCAACTTTATCGAGGCTCTTATCACAGTCTTTACTGGTTACAGAGTAGTTTCCTTTACACGTAGACAAAACTTCCTGCAGATATGTTAAACAAATCCTGAAGAACAGCTTGAAGCCGTAAAATCTATGTACATAACAGAAAGTTCTTCCCACCATATAAATGTCATTGGAAATAAGGGCCATCCCATGTGCAAAGGGAATGAGAGCATTCATTCCTCCATAGTCACTGCCTGTAACCCCATTTCCTACCATGTAACCCTTCAGGAATTATGCAGGAGATTAGTTAGCAGGATAGTTTCAGGTAATCCATATTTTGGAGAAGTTTTTCACATACCTTGAAGTTAATAAGAGGGTTTTGGCCTGAATTAATTCCTGTAAGATAAGATAAAATTAGAGATACATCCTCGTTAGTTTCTTAACGTATCAGACCTCAGTCGATACCTTTTACCACTTCAGAAGCAAGAGTAGGAACGTAAATTCCAGCATACGATTCCCCAGATATGTAAAATGGATTGCTCAGGAATTCTGGGTAGAGTTCAAACCACTGGATCGGGGGGCAAAAAAAAAAAGAGAAGTTGTTTATATAAATTGAGCTTTCACCATCAGGTGTTCAATAATTACTTGAAACTAATTACCTTAAGAAGGAAACTATGTGTATCAGAAGCAGTTTGAAGGTCATCAGTTTTGTACTTGCTCTGGTTTTTGGAGTAGGAATTACCAACCCCACAAGGAGAGTCCAGATAGATAAAGTTTGAAACCTTTTCAGTTGATCAAAGAACATGAGTAGAAGACAATGTATACTAATAAATTCAGACTAATGATTCACGTCAGAACAGAAAGATAATGAACAAAGCTTGGAATTTGAGGAAGTGAACAGGACTTGTTCGACCTTGGACCAGCTATATGGATTGATCTGCAATGTGGGTAGGCTTCCTTTTGCCTGTTCTTGAAAATTGAATGGTCCTGAATATATATACGAGACTAAATCATCAATAAAATTCCAAGTTTTCGAAGATATCAAGAAGATGAATCAGAAGTACTCATGTTTTGTTGGTTTACCATGTTCATATACGAATCCATCAAAACTAGAACAGCCAGGTCCACCATTCAGCCACAACACAACAGGATCTTTTGTTGGATTCCTCTCTGATACAACAAAGTAGTAGAAAAGATTCTTCTCGTCGAAGCTCACATATCTACAACTCATAACCGTATGATGATGATGAAGATGATCATTAACCTTGGGAATTCGAGCTAGAACACGAAAGCTTGAAGAAACAAACTTACCCAGAGTAGTGTTTTGATGGAAAAGAGCCATTAAAGCCTGGCAAGTACGTGATGAGTGAAGCTGCAGGAGCTGCTTCACTGAAACTAAGAAACATGCAAAGTAGTGTAATCCAAAACATGATCAGAAACTTAGACATGGTCGCACTCGTATAAATGTTTGTGTAATTCAACAGAATTATTGTAAGGAGGCTTCTTTTATACAGATCAAACCACAAAAGAACATGGGATTAGCGACAAATGGATTCTGATAAAAGGACAACAGACTTAATCATTCATCATCAAGTGATTAGAAAGGTTAGAACTTTGAAGAGTAAAGAGTGGAACGTGGTAAAATTAAGCCTGCATATTTGCGCAGTAGTGTCCTTGTCCCTGTCCCCATCCCATTATCCATGGAAGCATGTGCTCGTTCTTGAATATTTTTTTAATGAAATTGGATGGTTATATTCATCATTACCTATCCTCAACTAGTGTTAATATCTACTAAAAGTGGAAGAAGTTGGTTCAAAGTGGAGAGATTTATCCGATATGTGGCTCATTATGGTCTGTCCACTGACCACCTTTAATGGAGTAAGTAACACATTGTGATGAATGTCATTTATCAGATACCAGATTAGTCTGTACATATGCAGTATTTGAGCCTGTCGTTTGATTTTTAATTATTGGTTTGGGTTTGAAACACGTAGTTAACAAGTTATTATTGAATATTCTTTTAAGGGTTGCTAATGCTAATTTCCTAACTAGATGCACCTAAGATATCAGCTTATCATGAAGAAAGACTACTTTCCTTTGACCATCAGAATATAGAAGAAAGGTCTCTCCTACTACTTCCTACCAGGATTGTGACTTCATTGTCTTATTACTCATACGAAAACGATTGGATTTTTCTAATTTTTGACTGAAGACAGAATAGATTCCATTTTGCTGAAACAATGGTGATTAGAAAACAGATTGTTCTTTCATGCATTTAACAACAAAAGATAAGCAAACAGAAATTGGTTGAACAAGTTGGCAAATCAATTAAGGCAAGAGCTGATTGATTAGGATTGGTCAAATTTATGAAGGAATTATCGTGAAGAGATAGAAAGGAGTCAGGCATATCCACACAAAAATTTTCCAAATTTTGACCTGTCTCTATCTAGCTTTTAATCATCAATTACAAACTAGTTAGTTAGATGTCAGTTTTCCTGAACACGTGAACCAAAATTCACCTGTGTATCCATACGCTAGTTGATGCTTTCTTAACCTTGTGGACTCCTGACTTGTGGGGTTATTTTTGTTTTCTAATTTTGCAGGAGTCTACTCTGTTTCTGCACTGAGATTCCTCTGGCTACTGATAGTTTGTCTTCCCAGATCTGTAAATAATGCCAGGGAATTTTTTCCTGACAAAGAAACTCCAATGATAAAATCAGCATTGCCCTGCAACGTTTCATTCCAAGTACGAATTTTGATAATTAGGACCCTACACGTGGATCTATCCCCCGCAGTATGAACACTGTAAAATATATGATTCGAGGAACCAGAATGTACTCTACCCTTTTTGCAGGCGATGAGCTGAGCCACCTACCGGAGGGACACCATCAGTCTAGCACTTCCACATATAATAGACATGATAAGTCAAATATCAAGATGCTATTAATTCTGTCATTAACGTATTGATCATTCTTTACTATGGTTAAGTTACGAACATGAATGGAACAGCAAAGTATTGGAAAAGATTTTTCTTGTCTATGGTTAGCGATAGTAATTTACCTTTAGTATTTGACTAAGTCTTTTCAGTGGAGTCTTTGAATAAGTCTTCAAGTATGATTTACTTGTTGCTTAATTATTGGAGATTAGATCAGAATTTTTTTTTCCAGATTATTTGCAGTAGTTGTTAAGTAGTGATAGTCATAAATACATCTATAATTTTCCTCTATAAATATCTAGTAGTGAATAAGAAGTTGTGTCTGCTTTCAAGGCCAATATATTCTGGTTTATCTTTTATGCTTTGAGTTCTATATCGTTCTTCGTATAGCTTTATATCAGTTTATACTACAATATGGTTTCAGAGCTTTTTTGTCTTGAGAGACCTGTGAGATGAGTGAAACCAAAATACAACCATGATTTACAAACTAGAATTACAACAAGAACTACAATCATCTCCAAGCAATGGAGATTGAAACACAACTGTCTCAAGATGCACCATCAATCTTTGATGGTAAAAACTATCAAGTTTGGGTTGTTCAAGCAACCCCATCTTAATGCTATAGATGTTTGGGAAGTTGTAGAGGAAGACTATAAAATGCATCCATTGCCAACAAATTCTACAATGTCTCAAATCAAGATGTACAAATAAAAGAAACAAATTCAGGAGGAATGAAAACAAGATTTTCAACAAGATCGACAACAGCAATAACAACAAAAACAATGATGATTCATATTCACCATACCTACATTGCAAAAAATAAATCACCACAAAGAAAATGTTAGTGTAGGCCTAATATCAATTGTAGAAAATGTGGACAAATTGGACATATGAAGAAGATTTGCAAGTCACGAAATGAAGAGGATAAAATAGCAAATGCATCAGCCATCATTGAAAAAGGAACAAAACGACAACGAGCAACAACTGGACAAAAGAAGAATGAAACGACAGTACACAAGAGAAATCAAAGCACAAAGTGCAGATGAAGCAAAATAGCATGGGAGTTAAAAACGCATGGCAACTGGCTAAGGATGAATTATTTGACATTAAAGTTCTGCAAATACTAAGGCAAGAAGGAGATTGTTAATAATTTGCATTTAGTATTTGACTAAGTCTTTGCAGTTGAGTCTTTGAGCATGATTGCTAAATCTTTGCAGTTGAGTCTTTGAATAAGTCTTTAAACATGATTTACTTGTTGCTTAGTTATAGGAGATTAGATCAGATTTTTTCTAGATTAATTACAGTAGTTGTTAAGTAGTGATAGTCATAAACGCGTCTATGATTTTCCTCTATAAATATCCAACAGTGAATAAGAAGTTGTGTGTGCTTCCAAGTCTAATATATTCTGGTTTATCTTTTATGCTTTGTGTTCCATATCGTTCTTCATATAGCTTTATATCAGTTTATACTACAACATAGTATTAGAGCTTTTTTGTCTTGAGGGATGTATAAGATGAGTGAAACCAAAACCCAAACTTGATTTATAATTCAGAATTACAACAAGAATTATAATCAACTCCAAGTAATGGAGATTGAAACACAACAGTCTCACGGGGCACCACCAATTTTTGATGGTAAAAACTATCAAGTTTGGGTTGTTCAAGTGAAAACTCATCTTAATGCTATGGATGTTTGGGAAGCTGTGGAGAAAGACTATAAAGTGCCTCCATTCCCAACAAATCTTACAATGACTCAAATCAAGATGCACAAAGAAAAGAAAAAAATTCAGGAGACAAAAACAAGATTTTCAACAAGGTCGACAACAACTACTACAGAAACAATGATGATTCATATCCATCATGCCCACATTGCAACAAACAAATCAACCACTAAGAAAATGTTGGTGTAGGCCTAATATATATTTTAGAAAATGTGGACAAATGGGACATATGGAGAAGATTTGCAAGTCACGAAATGAAGAGGATAAAACAGCAAATGCATCAGCCATCAGTGAAAAAGGAACAAAACGGCAACGAGCAACAATTAGACAAAAGAAGAATGAAACGACAGTACACAGGAGAAATTAAAGTAGAAATTGTAGATGAAGCAAAATAGCATGGGAGTTAAAAATGCACGGCAGCTAGCTGAGGATGAATTATTTGACATTAAAGTTCTATAAATACTAAGGCAAGGAGGAGATTGTTAGTAATTTTCCTTTAGTATCTGACTAAGTCTTTGCAATTGAGTCTTTGAATAAGTCTTTAAACATGGTTTACTTGTTGCTTAATTATAGGAGATTAGATCAGATTATTTGCAGTAGTTGTTAAGTAGTGATAGTCATTAATACATCTATGATTTTCCTCTATAAATATCCAGCAGTGAATAAGAAGTTGTGTATGCTTCCAAGTCCAATATATTCTGGTTTATCTTTTATGCTTTGAGTTCTATATCGTTCTTCATATAGCTTCATATTAGTTTATACTACAACATGGTATCATAGTTTTTTTTTGTCTTGAGGGACCTGTGAGATTAGTGAAACCAAAACACAAACCTAATTTACAACCCAGAATTACAACAAGAATTACAATCATCTCCAAGCAATGGAAATTGAAACACAACTGTATCAAGATGCATCACCAATTTTTGATGGTAAAAACTATCAAGTTTAGGTTGTTCGAGTGAAAGCTCATCTTAATGCTATAGAGGTTTGGAAAGCTGTGGAGGAAGATTATGAAGTGTCTCCATTGCCAACAAATCATACAATGACTTAAATCAAGATGCACAAAGAAAATAAAAAAATTTAGGAGGAGACAAAAACAATATTTTCAACAAAATCAATAACAACAACAGAAACAATGATGATTCATATCCACCATGTCCACATTGCACCTACAAAGAAAATGTTAGTGTAGACCTAATATCAAATGTAGAAAATGTGAACAAATTGGACATCAGTGAAAAAGGAACAAAACGACAACGAGCAATGACTGGACAAAAGAAGAATGAAACGACGGTACGCAAGAGAAATAAAAGCACAAAACGCAGATGAAGCAAAATAGCATGGGATTTAAAAACGCACGGCAGCTAGCTGAGGATGAATTATTTGACATTAAAGTTTTGCAAATGCTAAGGCAAGGAGGAGATTGTTAGTAATTTGCTTTTAGTATTTGCCTAAGTCTTTGCAGTTGAGTCTTTAAATAAGTCTTTAAGCATGATTTACTTGTTGCTTAATTATAGGAGATTAGATCAAATTTTTTTCAGATTATTTGCAGTAGTTGTTAAGTAGTGATAATCATGAACATATCTATAATTTTTCTCTATAAATATCCGGCAGTGAATAAGAAATTTGCTTTTAAATCCAATATATTCTGGTTTATTTTTATGCTTTGGGCATATCGTTCTTCGTATAGCTTCATATCAGTTTATACTACAATCAGGTACCTTCAATGTTCAAACGTTAAGAATCTGACAGAACACCAAATACCAATATGATTTCTGATGTTCAATTCCGTGCCATGGTCCGGTTGAACCACACGAAACAAGAAGCGGAAAGATCAGAATTACGCTTAAACTGGATGTCTGAAAGTCGCCCTGAGTAGCGAGGGTGAAGGTAAGTGATCAAATGCAGCTTTTGGAGGGTCTAAGAAGACAGAATTAAAAGCGGAGCAGTTGCAGGACCATAACACTGAAGATTATTTGCACAGATTTGTTTGCTAATGCGGAGAAACTTAAACCCGTGCTTGGAAAATTCTGCAATGCGTCCATATTTTTTATATTCTCTATTTCAGAAGAGAAAAGTAAGCTTTACAGGCAATATGGAAATGGCAGACACCGAATGCCACAGAATGAGTGGAAAACGATTGATGGGAAGACTTCCCATGAAAATCATATCATGGGGTCTGCTCATTTGTTTTCCATTGAAAGAATGATAGCTTCTTTATTCCAAAATTCATCTTTTTTGAATGCTTGAATTGTTTTCTGCAGATGATGTTTCGATTTCTCGTGGTTAACTCCAGAGTTAAAAGTTTTAAGCATTATCTTTCGGTATGTATTGTATCGGGTGCATGTCACAAGCCAGGCAACCAGTGGCTAAACAGCTTCCAAGTCATCGCAGCACCTTATCCACAAACCACAAAACAAAGCAAACAAAATCACAAGAAAATCTTGTGTGATGCAAAAATAGTACCAAAGCCTCTAAACTAGTTCTATCCCACACCACATGCTTTAGCTAACAGAATGGGAAGAGATGAGCACCTCTGTGTACACTGTTCTTGCTGCCACCTCTCTCTACACCACAGCTGGCATTCACCGCCGCAGAACATGCTTTCCGGCCACCAGGCCTTTCGTCTCCTCTCATAACCACTCCACTCCTTTTGTACTCCGAGGTTACTAAATGCGAATCCTCCTTTCTTTCCTTAGCAAAACCAATTATCATCATCATCTTCTTCGTTTTAGCTAACAGGAAAACAAAAGCTTAATCTTTTGGTGTCGATGTCTTGCAGTAGCCAATGAATCCAATAGGACTGAAGTGTCTTCTGAACCAATCTCTGAAAGGACAGAGGCTGATAAGATTGTTGATGGGATGGACTTTGGCGAGCTTTGTGATGAGTTCGAGTGCATTAGTAGTCCTCTCGTAGAATCTACTGCCAGACAACTTGCTCGTGATATCCTGGAACTTCGTGAAGGCAATCGTGCTCTGGGAACTTATGCAGTTTCCGTCAGATACAAGGTACTCGTTTCTTTTTCTCCAGATTCTGAGCTACTATGCGTTGGAACTAGATTTGAAGTAGTCACAGGAATTAGAACAGGGAGAAGAGGACATGATTGTTGCTGTAACTTATAGTTAGTGAACAGGAACTTGCGGAATCGCCTGCGGAAGATGGAAATAGAAGCAGATCCGTTTCGAATAAACGATTACTTCCAAAATAGAACAAGAAAAATGAAATTTGATTAATTCAACTTAACCAATTTTAGAACACTTGGAAAATTATAACTTTAATCAAGTCCGAGATTTCCAACAAGCTTTCTAAGGAGTTTTAGTAACTCAGAATAGTCGTTTGACCAACGAGTACTTTCTTAGTAATTGCAGGATCCTCTCAGGAGCTTCACTGGTCGTGAGAAATACAAGAGACTATCGTGGGCAACTGGAGCACTAGACGACCCTTATGTGGTAATGATTCTGATTCTCACATCTTTTTAGTCGTTTTGCCTTTACAGATTCACCACTTCAGTTTCAAGAAGCTTCTGCAACTAGTTCCCCTCTTTTTTGGTCATAGACTGTGCAGGAAATGGTTATGTTATCCACAAGCGTCCTGAGCATCAAGTGGACATTGAAAGGGAAACCCAAATCTTTCATTGGCAGTATAGGAGGAGATTTGATCATTAAAGTGAATTCCATGTTCACACTGAATCAGATTAGTGGACAAGTGATTGAGCATGAGGAGATATGGGATTTATCAGGTTCGTCGGCTATTGGGCAGGCATTTTTCTGGACATCTCGCCGGCTGTATTCTACAGTTGAGTCTGGAAAAGATTTGAATGACTTTATCAAGAACTTGAGCAGGCGAACTTCAACTGAAAAGGAGAACTTGGAGATCTACCCTGACCCGTCTGGTGATCCAACAAAGGTGAGTTCTAGTAATGTTTTGACATGTAAAAAGATTGGTTGGAGTTTTTGCCTTCTTCATAAACCTTCATAAACATGTTGACAACATTTGTTTGAACACAGTTCTTCCAAAGGGACGATGGTTTTGAGAGAGATACCTACCAAATTGCTCTGTTTTTGGCGGTCCTCTATTTTGTTGTACAGTTCCTGAGGACAACCTTGTGAAACATACCATTGGACAACCTTGTAAAGCATCATTTCATATTAACAATGAAATGTCTGTAGAGTGAGATACTGATGAATACTAGACTGTAAACGTATGAAAAAGATCTTCACTTGTAATGCCAATCCAGTTTGTTGTTCAAGTTCTAATCAGAGGTACTTCTTCTTTAGGATGCTTCATCTTCTTTATTTACTTCAGGCAAAAAGAACTACAAATCATGATTCAGACATTCAACATAAGCTTCTATTCATTGGAAAACGAAAAAAAATAGGGTAACAACTCTGTACATCGCAAAGAAAATTCATAATGGACGTGGAATTCAAGAATGAACTATATCAAGAACACATTCTTTACAAAAACCATGAAAGAATGCTATTGTCCTGGTTGCAGCACTTTCATATAAATCTGTGAAACATTGCCAACAGTAATAACAGAACTGTTACACCTTTCCCGCTCATTAGGCAGGACGCTGGAGAAATATTGTGACTGCCTACTGAGTACACCGACCCGGTGGTTTCATCCTTCACTTTGATACTTGAAGAGCCTAAACAATCCATAACATAGAATTAGAGAAAACTACCGTGCTCCTTAATTGAACCTCAAAAACAAGACAATTGTGAAAAATGCCACCTGTGTTAATTCCATTCTGCAAGATCTTAAAGAACCTTTACTACTGGTTCCAACTACCTATATTTTGATTAAATTCCTTTTGGAACCACCAACCTTAATTTTAATTGAAATCTCAAGCCTTCCATGTACAGTTTTTGACTTCACTTCATGGAAAGAGAGAGACAGTTCTAATATCACAGAAAACAAGGCATTTTATGATACTCACAATTATATTCTGTCCAACCAATGGCTTGATTTTCGATGTCATAAATAACAAGCTTGTTCGAAAGCACCAAGTCTGCAACAGACCAAACATGGAATTTAACACACTAAAAGAAAAGTTCCAAAGCCATATCATTCATTAAATATTTCAATTTCCATTGTGCCCTTTAAACTGCAAAGATGAAAAAATGAAAATGAGGAAAAGCTATCATTTTTCTATTTCATGCGTGTCTCACTTAATCGGAGACTGTTGCACATTGCACTCTCTAAGCAAATCCAGACAATAAAGATACTTGTTACAGAAAACCAAGTCAAAGAATGTACCTCCAAGAAGAGTCATATCCCTGCCATCCTTGGTTTGCAATCCACTGTTCTGCCAACCGAAACACCACAAGTCCTCCTGGTACAAAAAGAAGAATGAAATCCGGATCCAGGAAGCTAAAATTGAATATGTATTACTTTTATTTTCAGATATTCTATTTCAATATCATATGGACATTATCAAGATAAGAAAGCTGAAGTTAGCATTGGTATAAATCAACATTTAATGCATTTGTTTTCTTACAAGTACCTTATGATCACTGATTGTTGCTTGATGGAAGAACACAAATAAAAATCAAATAAGATCAAAATCTCCAGTCTTGTGGAATTTTAATCACATAAAGTTTTAAATTAATAATGAACAAAATACTTTAAACATGAAAGAAAGAGGATAAGGTCCTTTCAGCTAAGGCTTGAGTATCAACTTTTAAGCATGACCAAAAAAAATTAGCGTTTTTTGGGTTGGTTTATGCTAAGATCCAAGGAGGCACACAAATGATAAGTAATGAAGCATTAACAACGAATCTTCATGATAAATTTTAAACTGTTATACTTACCCTAATCTGGAACAAATAATCATGAGCATAAACAGATAAAGTAAGCGATCCGTCAAAGTGAAACTTGACAACAGGAAAT
>JAOSBN010000038.1:40884-55318 GCA_027563595.1 Erythroxylum suave
AACTACATCTGGGAAATATGCCAAGGTAGTTCCACTGTCGATAATTGTTCCTTTACGGTCTCCACTGTCAAATACATCAGTTGGAATTTCTAATACAGAACCTCCCACCTCAATGTTTTTCATAACAATATTGTAATGTGCCCTGAAATTGATATTATTTGTGTTACAAGTTATATTGTCTAGACCTCAACTAACTAAGGAAAGAAACAAAAAACTACCAAAAGCTAAAAGATATGAAATCAGTTAAAAAGAGAAACCACATTAATGCATCAAGTTTTTGCACCATAGTGAGGTGCTTAGCAGATAAAATAAAAGCAAGATGAGATAGAAAATTACATATAACTTATCCAACCTAGATAAAACTGAACGTACATGTTTGGTACCATGGGAGTTGTATTAAATTTCGGAGAGACCAATTCCCCAATTGCAAATATTCCACCTCCATTTACACTGTCCAAGCAATGTGAAAAAACTCTTTTCACCTTTCCAGCCGAAGCAAGTTGGGAAAGCATGGATGAATTTGACTGTCCAAATCCAAGTATTCCATCAAGTGCTTCATTTGAGGAACCGAGCCCACCGGATTGTACAGCTCCACAACTATCAACAATTGTAATTTTATAAGGAACAAAAGTGGCAACATGATGCAGAGATCTAACCAAGTTCAAAAGTCAAACAGGATTGCAATTACATAAACAAAGGCATCCGTGAAGAGTTAGCCATAACAGTTTACCCATCAAAGCGAAATGTGTCATATACTTTTAATCAAGTCCTCTAAGAACATATATCCATGACCACAAAATAATCTCAGAAGCTGCCCAATATCACACGCTAATGAGAAGCATACCCAAATATGATAGTCCCATTGGCAGATACAGTTTGAAAGTTCGAAGAGATACGATCAAAATTCACAGTATCTTTCACAAAATATCCAGCAGTTGAGCTTCCGTCCCCATAAACCACATTATATTGGCAGAGCACATCTTTATTGCATCCAGGAAGTACACCATTGTATGTGGAAGTACAAAATTCATCACCACAATAAACCTTTGAGGAAGAAGTGGAACCCTTTGGATCATATAACATCAACTTTATCTGCCAAAAATTGTACAATTTTCATGAAAAATGTCTCCCTGATAGATAGTCCACAAAATATCCACTGAGATTTAAAAAAAAAAAAGAATTTGACATCAAGGTTTTAGGTGCAAATGTCATGCGTGTAATATAATCAAGCACGAACAGATTCATCTCAAGTGTTGAAGAAGCATACGCCAAGATCACTTCTCGTGGGACACTTGTCACAATTGATGCAATTCACCCATAGGATGTCACTTCCTGTATCAACTTGGACATGATAGTCATGTGATGGATTTCCGAGTTCAAGCTTGGTGAAGTAGAGGCTAGACAAATTAATGAAGCAAACGATGTAAGCATCCAAACTGCCATATTTATACCAAAAAAAAAGTGTCGGGGATGCACAAAAGCATTGAATCCATCCGACAGAGGGATGGATTGCAATCATGAAAGGATAAAGAAGACACGTAAGTTGACCTGAAATCTCCGTAGAGAATTTCAAAAGCCATAAACAGGAGTCTTGGATCTAAAAGTTTAACTTAAACAACTGGAAGATGATAAGAACAAAGGGTCTAACTTTCTTAAACAAAAGCAGCTAAACACATTCTCCATTATTGTCTCTTATCCATCTTCAATGGCAGACCAAAAATATTAGCAACCTACCAATTAAAGAAAAAACCTTTATCGTAATAACCATATGGGCAAATCATTCACGACCTCCCCACATTCAACAAGGAAACAATCCTAGCTGGAGTTGATAACACATTCAACAAAAGAATCAAGCAAGAACTATACAATCCCTACAAGACGTGAATGCCTCAGTGCTTACCCGGCTTCAGCAGGATGGCCACTCCCACCTAAAGGCAGATCGGCAGCATAGAGAATTCGTCTATGACGTTGAACATCGTGGGCTTTGAAAGCAGTTAGGCTGCGTTCTTGACCAGCAAACTTGTGTTGCACCTTAAAGACGAGGTTGCCACGTGAAAGGATAGGCATGTGGAGATGAACGACCAAGAACATGAAAAGCACCGCCACCAATCTGAGTAGATCCATAATAGGCCACCCTTCCACCGCCGGTAGGTGTTTCTGAACAAGAAAGCGTTTTGCAAACGATTTATCGGTGGTGGGTCGGTGTATTTCTAAGTGAAGGTTGCGTCTTTACGTTTTATCTTCGGTTCCGCAAGAAAGTCATGTTCAGGGGAAGATGTCAAAGAAGGAAAGGAAAATGAAGAGAAAAAGGAAAGTAATAGGAACTCAAGAGAAAGTTCGAATTTGCGCGTTTTCAACGGCAAGTAAGAAACATAACACATCCCTTTTTATTAGATGTTTTGTTTAACCTTATTTATTTATAGAAAACAACGTTGTTGGCCTTATTTTCATCACATTTCTTGTCTTTTTTCTCTTTTTCACTTACCTTGTTTCCCCCTACAACTCCATCACATTCTCCTTGGAAGTTTGGATAAATTTAACAGTAAATCAACACAAATCTTTGGAATAAATCTGATCAAACCCACCTATGAGATTAGTAATCTGACCAAGTCCGAAGTGAAACACTAGGAAGATCATTCATAACCTGACATGACAGTCTTTTATTGCGTTTACATGCTTCACGTCTGAGTTCTAAGTTCTGACACGATTCGTTACCGTGTGCTTAAAGATCAAAGTTCACGACTTTACCTCTTTTTAATTACTTCTTTTGGTCAACTTCGAATGAGAAATGAAGGGGTACTAAATTCCAAGCGTCTTGGCGGGGAAAGTGATGTCTCTTCTTCAGATCTTCCAAATTCCTAGCCAAACCATAGGATTGAACTAGAAAGGAGAAAAAAAGATTGAATCTTTCACGACCCAATCCCTTGTAAAGAGATTGCAGATTAGAAGCACAAAGTAAAAATTAAACAGAATTCCTCAATTCATGGAACACTGAAAAAGAAAGAAAAACACCATTTTTAGGTAAATCAAGTTTAATTCTTCATCGTTGACCTAAACTTAAATTCCACCCGCCTTTTGGTTTTGTCCTGTCCATGTCCATCGTAGCTCTCCCCCTTCTTCCACATGCCTGCTGCTTAGACCAAGTACGTGCATTAAATATAAGAAAAGCTTGAGTTGACCATACGTACAAACCAGACATCAAATCTTTTGTACCGTTTTTCTGTACCCACATATTACATGAAATATTATTATTAAATATTTCATGTAACTTCAGTTCAACTTAATCTTTAATTAATAAAAATTCAAAAAATTTGAATTGATTCAAACTTAAGTTTAAACTAATTTTATAATTGAATTAAAGGGATTAGGTTTAAAACAAAAAACTTGAAAAAATACATGAAAAATTGAGTTTCATCATAATTCAGACCGGACTCGGACCGAATCTTGGGTTTGGGCCGGCCACTATTAGAAGTAGATCACTTCATAGGCAATAGAATCCCAATCGTGGTGCTGCTTTAATTCATCTCCAGCCTCTCATTTCTCTGTCTGCGACTTGCACATGATGACCGAATTGCCCCAACATATTCTCAGTTCCAACTGAGATATTCTCTTGACTGTCTCCAATGTGATAAGGCCGGTTCCGTCATTTGCCTCAACGAGCTTCCAAAAACCGTCTTTTTTTTCTTTCACTTGGTTAGGCTCTTCCCTGAAGAGTCATCGAGATCTCCACCACCACCAGTACGGTTGCTCCTCTCCAATTTGCATTAAAGTCTCAGACTTTTGATTTGATTCCATTCTTCTACCTCTCAGTTGCTTCTTAAGCATGGCTTTGATTCACTTCTCTATCTCTCCGTCGTCCGTTCGCTCCTCACCCTCTTTCCCTTGTTCCCCAACCCACCAGATGGTGCCCTCTTCAAGAAACTTGGTTGCTCCTTCTGTTTCGTCCAGATTTGGTAGTGTCAATATGAAGAAGAGGAAAGGTTCTATCTTTACTGTGAAATCCAGCTTGGACACTGTAGGTCCTACTGTTACCGTGGGACAGGTCACCGAGGTTAATAAAGACACCTTCTGGCCCATTGTCAAGGCCGCCGGAAATAAGACCGTCGTCCTCGACATGTACACTCAATGGTATGGATCGTTCTCTTTACTTTTGTTCACTCTTGTAGTAGATAACAAGTACATGATTTGGAATCTCAGAAATAGATATATGCTAATTCCTGTATCGTTGTTTTTGATGTGATTTTGAAAGTTGAAGTCTTTTTTGGATTAGGGTTTGGATAGAAAATGAATGAAGTTCAAGTGGGGTCATTTCTCATTAGTTCCTCATCGATGTCATTGAATATGAACTCAACTATGCTTTTACTTTTTTGGTTCTTTCTTTGCCACTTCCAAGGGAATGCTCTTGCTATTGCTTCCATGGTTTTAAATTAGATTAGACTGCAGTTCTGAGCGATTGCAACAAATCCCGGTTCTGGTACAGGTGGTACCGATGACCTTGATTTGTTTTCATGGTATAGTAGGTGGTATAGTTTCAGGACTCATGTCAATGGGAAAGTTGCCCTTCAGCAGAATAGACAATGGATGCACTTGGTATTGCTTCCAAGGTTTTAAATTAGATTACATTGAAGTTGCGAGCGATTTTGACGAATGCTGGTAACTGGTACCCATACCGGTTACCTTAATTGGTTCTGGTGGTATGATTGAAGGATTCGTGTGATTGAGGAAGAGAGACTAACATTGGATTTAAGACTTCAACAGAAGAATGACTAACATTGGAAGGTTTTCCAGAGATTTGATTCATCCTATGTTACTTGCACTTAAATATGAGATTCTTCTTTGTTTGTTGTTATCGTCAAAAGAGGTGAAGAGTGAGCTATTTTGGCGAATGCCGGTACCTGGTACCCATACTGGTTACCTTAATTGGTTCTGGTGGTATGGTTGAAGGATTCATGTCATTGAGGAAGCGAGACTAACATTGGATTTAAGACTTCAACAGATGAATGACTAACATTGGAAGGTTTTCCAGAAATTTGATTCATCCTATGTTACTTGCAGTTAAATCTGAGATTCTTCTTTGTTTGTTGTTATCATCAAAAGAGGTGAAGTGCTTGATAAGCTGTTTATTATATTTGGTTATCAAATTTTATGATTGATTACGAAAATTCAGGTAGGAAACTGAGTAGCATAACTTTGTGGGAACTAGGATGATCATTCGTTGTTGTGTTTCAGAATTTTAACAGCACCAGATAAGACCAACTGGTAGAGAATCATTGATGATTCCTTTAGAGGTTGCTCTTCTCCATGCCAATATAGATTCTTAGGCTTTCTTTCTTGAATTGCTTCTCAGGTGTGGACCTTGTAAGATAATAGCCCCAAAGTTTCAGGACTTATCAAAGAAGTATGATGATGTCGTCTTTCTAAAGCTCGACTGCAACCAAGATAACAAGGTGGGCTTACTACCATGTTTCAACACCCTATTACCTTTCTCTGTCTCTCTTTCTATAGATATCAGAAATAATGGAGTATCTATCTTTAAATGGTGGCAGCCATTGGCGAAGGAGCTCGGGATACGGGTGGTACCTACGTTCAAGATTCTCAAAGATAACAAGATCGTTAAAGAAGTGACCGGCGCCAAGTTTGACGATTTAGTTGCTGCCATTGAAACTGTTAGATGCGACTGATTCCTGTGTGTCTGTCCGTCTGTATCCTGTAAAGTATTAGTGACATAAAAAGGGATAGCAAATTCTGCTTGATAATATCCATCTTAAACCTGAAGTCTATGATGTATCTATCAATTTGAGTCAGTTTTCTTGGAAAATTTAGGTTCAAATGTATCTTATCATTTCTACTTTTGGTAAAGAAACGAACTTGCTATGTTGTATTTCTGCTTTCTATTTCCTGTTACAGGGGAAGTGAATGTAAATGCAGTTCCAAGCATCTGGGAACTGAATGTAACCAACTCAACAGAGTGTTCCTTGTTTGGTTTGTGCTATATTCGTTTAGCTCAGACAGAGAGCCAGAGGAAGGAAGAATACGTAACTATCCCCATATGTCTGTAACTGACATCTGGTTGGATCCGTAGTTCCACGTGTGTTGGAACTTAGTTGGAAGTCGAAGGTTCAACGAATGGATACTTAGTTGAGCCGCCAAAAAGAATAGTCATGCGAAGTTGGACTAAAACAAGGACAGAGGATTGTTAATTTATTTAAAATATATAATTTGTGAGTTAATTCAAAAGCACATAATTTACGAAAAAGTCGTGATGATTTAATAATATAAAAACATAAGAGATTAGTAAATTTGGAAATTAAAGACCATCTTATGATGTGTAATAACCAATGAGGCGATGCCACGTCAAACATTAGAAGCTTGCTTTAGAAACTACTAAAAGTCAATAGTCAAATTTGCCCACCTCCTCCCTCCGCCTTCCTCTTCTTTTCTCCGTTCTCTACTCTCTCTCTAAAGTCTAATCTCTATCTCTATTCTCTGTCTATATATGTACAAACAAAGAGTCAGCAGGTGAAGAAATCGAGAAAGGAAAGTGAACAGAGAGTGAATGTTTAGAGAATGTGTGGAATATTTGCGTATTTGAATTACAACGTCAATAAGGAGAGGAGATACATCCTTCAAGTCCTCTTCAATGGCCTTCGTCGTCTCGAGTACAGAGGCTATGATTCTGCTGGTATCGCCATTGACGATTCTCTGCCTTCTCATCTCCCCCAATCTTCCTCTGCTTCTCCAACCCATCTCGTCTTCCGTCAGGCTGGCAACATCGAATCCCTCGTCAAATCTGTCTACAATGGTAAACCTTTTTCTTTTCTTCTTCTCCTGATCTGGGTTTATCCTCTTGACCAAGTCCCAGAATCCAAGTTTCAACCTTTTTTCATGGATTTTTTCTTTTTGGAGAAATTTCTCTTTCCTCATTAAATGATTCTGTTTATTGGGTGGGGCACTGTGAAGGCCCCTGACTACGGTTGTAGCAACCAGACTAGTATCGTAGAACGATAGGAGACGTCGCCGATGGTTGAATTTTCCTTTTTTCGACATTTCTATAAAGCACTGATCTTTATTCCGCTCAATTACCATACAAGTTAAAGAATTGGTGGGAAATTCGTAACTTTAAGTTGCTTTACTGTACAAAATGATAGACTAACCAAACTTAGCTGTCCCGTAATCATTCTTGTTGCTTTTTTGTTTCTGGTTTGTAAAGTTAATCTGCATATTATATTAGCAACCCAAGTTGGCATGCATGTAGGATTCTGTTCTTGGGACATCTCTGTCTTGTCCTTAAGTTAATGTTTTGATGTTTTGTGGACCACTTATTCTGTCTCAATCCTTTTTCCTCTTGTTTAGGTATCGATAAATAAGAGGAGAAGATTTTTTACTGTTTGAATATTGTTGTTTGTCCTTCATCTTCTGGGGATTGGAAATTTTACTAACTTTTTGACTTCTTATGGAAGTTAAATTTAATACTTCGTTTTTAACTGGCCTGTCTGGGATGTTTAATAGCTATTGTCTCTATATGTTATCGATATTGTATGTCATTCCTCCTGCTAATAATATATGTGGCATAAGCTGATCTAGAAGTGAGATGTAAATTTTCCATTTTGAACTATCTAAAAGGAAAAGGTTATGCACTAAGCAATTTAGTTCGGTCGAAGCATGAAGGAAAAATGTGTTCAACGGAACGGGAACATATCATTTCATAGAACATTTATTGTTACACTCATTTAAGTCATCGTTGTGAACTACGCTTGACATGCTTTTGGTACAATATAGCTACTTTCTACATCAATGAGGCTTGTTATATTCAGGTCCATTGAAATGGTTCCATCCGTGGTTAATAATGCACTGTTTGGAGGTTTGTCCTTAATCTATTCTTATGTCAAACCTGATATATTGTTGATTCTTATTATTTGCAGATGTTGCTGCCATAGATCTGAATCTGGAAGAATCTTTTTCCTTTCATGCTGGAATAGCACACACCCGTTGGGCAACCCATGGCGAGCCAGCTCCAAGGAACAGCCACCCTCAAACATCTGGCCCTGGAAATGATTTTCTGGTCGTGCACAATGGGGTCATCACCAATTATGAGGTTTGCTTTAGTTTCTAAATTCAAAGTTCTCTTAGTTATCCAAGTTATATACATATCTTTACTTTTTTTTTTTCTTTGAATGCTAATGTAAACTGCATGAAAAATCAGTTTTTTTAATCTTGGTGGATACATGATCTGGTTTTACGAGAAAGAAAACAGGAAACATTATTAAGATATACTTGTTACCATCCAAAAAGTGTAGAGTGATTCACCTGTAAACTTTATGCCTGTATAACTGCATTAAACTTTCGTTGTTTGATTAGTTTACTCTCTTTCTTTGTAAGCAAGAAATAGATTGGATGATATAAGTAGTTGGTTAAGATGCTCTTCTGGGAAGCTCTGTTGGGGACAGTACGTGACTTTGAAAATAGTTTTTCGTTTGACTGTAGCGTGGATAACTATAACGCTTAAATGTCAGGCTAATATATATGCAATTTGGCGATACCCTTAAATTGGCAACATTTAAATGTTTATAAGTCTATGACGAATTTTGTTTTGTTCATCAATATCTTCAGGTGTTAAAGGAAACACTAGTTCGGCATGGATTCACCTTTGAATCTGATACTGACACAGAAGTAATCCCAAAGCTTGCCAAATATGTTTTTGATAAAGCAAGTGAAGGTGAAGGTAGTTTTATTGTTTCCTAAAGCCTATCACATACTTCCAAGTATTTGTTATCATATATGTTGTTGTTGTATTTTGGAACTTCCTGCTTTCAAATAAATACTAGACTATGTAATTTTTTGCTTGACCACTTGAGGATAGTTTTTTGGCCTTACTGTTGTAATTTTGCCATGGATTTTTGCTCATTTGGTACTGGATTTTTGGAAAATGATATAATGGCAATGCCTTAACACTTCTTCTACTTTGAATACTTGGTTTTGAAGTGTCACTAAAACATGTTCCCATATTTTCAAAATTGTTTCACAGGTTCCCAGACTGTCACATTTAGTCAAGTTGTGGTTGAAGTCATAAGGCATCTTGAAGGAGCATATGCCCTCATATTTAAGAGTCGACACTATCCAAATGAGTTGATTGCATGTAAATGTGGAAGTCCGTTGCTTTTGGGTGTAAAGGTAAGTGGTAGATGATGAATGTGTGACTTTAATAGCATCTTTATCCTTTTGGGTAATAAATAATCTGTTCCCTTCTACACGAACTTACATTTTCTTGGTGATTCTTAGCCAATTGATATCTTCAATTGTTGAATTTGCTATCATAAAAAATTTTACTAAAGACATGGTAACTATCAAATTGTTTTTGTTTGCTGCATTTAGAGTCTTGCATTCTGTGCAGATATATTTATATGTTTGTCTCTGTTCATCTTTACCTTGACTTTGGTTTCTTTTATGATTTTGATGTATAAGATTACATTCTTGTGTTTGCAGGAACTTGATGAAGGTGTTGACAATGGATCTGCCTTTCAAGATGCTAAATCCCTATTAAGGAATGGTAATCCCAAGGAATTCTTTCTGTCCAGTGATGCCAATGCTATTGTTGAACACACAAAAAAGGTTTTGGTGATTGAGGACAGCGAATTACTTCATCTCAAGGTACTTTTATTCTCTTTATCTTTTAAATTATTGCTTTTGGCTTTTGTTTAACAGCATATTCTTGTGACATATGCTTCTAAATTTTGCAACGTGAAAGTAACATGCAATAGTTTGTGTTGTTGATGTCATCCATTACAATTTAAATCTTTTTAACAAACGTAGCTCCATTTCTTTTTCTATTTCTGCTTCAGGATACAATTTAAGTGATTTGCGACTTATTTAAAAGTTTAATATTTTGAAGAACTGATTCTCTTGTTGGTTCTATTTACTTTTCAATGGAACTGATTACCACAGCACTTCTTTTGGAATAACATTCATAAATATTGCAGGATGGAAATGTATCAATTCTAAAGTTTGACAATGGAAAAGGAAGACTTGGGGATGGGCTTGCTAGACCTGCATCCGTGCAACGAGCATTGTCGGTTCTTGAAATGGAAGTTCAACAAATCAATAAAGGACATTATGAGCACTATATGCAGAAAGAAATTCACGAACAACCAGAGTCTCTAACAACCACCATGAGGGGGAGGCTTATACGTGGAGGCTCCTGCAAAGCTAAATCTGTTCTTTTGGGTGGACTCAAGGATCACCTTAGAACAATTAGGAGAAGTCGGCGAATTGTTTTCATTGGTTGTGGTACTAGTTATAATGCTGCCCTAGCTGCAAGACCTATCCTTGAAGAACTTTCTGGTGAGTGTTGTTTCCTTCAAAGACAGTAAACCAGCACGGTCTAAATAGTCACTCTGTTTCTCATTGTTCTGGTTTACTTGACACTACAAAACATAGGTGTCCCAGTCACTATGGAAATTGCTAGCGATCTGTTGGATAGGCAAGGACCCATATATAGAGAAGATACAGCAGTTTTTGTCAGTCAATCTGGTGAAACTGCAGATACATTACACGCTTTGGAGTATGCCTTGGAAAATGGTGCATTATGTGTTGGCATAACGAATACCGTTGGTAGTGCAATAGCCAGGAATACGCATTGCGGTGTGCATATAAATGCTGGTGCAGAAATTGGGGTAGCAAGTACAAAGGTGAAATGTTTCGTTCACTTGCTCTTAGCCCATACTATGTAGCGTCATAATTGAGTAATGCTAACACCAATACTCAACAGGCATACACGAGTCAAATAGTAGTTATGGCCATGTTAGCTCTAGCAATTGGAGATGACACAATATCTAATCAGCCAAGGAGGGAAGCAATTATAGATGGGCTGTTTGATTTGCCAGGTAAGTGTCTGTAGCTCTGCTTGATCAGTTTTCCGTACATTGTTGACATTTATGTAAAACTTGATGAAGTAGTTTTTCATGCATTTCCTTTTGGTTTTCTAGGTAAAGTGAGAGATGTGTTGAAGCTTGACCAAGAAATGAATGATCTAGCAAAACTTTTGATTGCTGAGCAGTCGCTTCTTGTGTTTGGGAGGGGATATAACTATGCAACAGCATTGGAGGGTGCACTCAAAGTGAAGGAAGTAGCATTGATGCACAGTGAGGGAATGCTTGCCGGCGAAATGAAGCATGGCCCTTTGGCATTGGTTGATGAACATCTTCCTATAATTGTGATTGCTACTCGTGACGCCTGCTTCAGGTTAGTTATTTGCCCTAACAACGGTATAATATACTTCGTGAGAGGTAGGCTCACCTCTTCTTGTTGCTGACAGCAAGCAGCAGTCAGTCATTCAGCAACTTCATGCTCGTAAAGGCCGCTTAATAGTGATGTGTACAAAAGGAGATGCTGCAGCTGTGTGCCCCGGGGGATCCTGTAGAATAATTGAAGTGCCTCAGGTTGAGGACTGCCTTCAGCCTGTAGTTAACATTATTCCGTTGCAGGTATTCTTTTCGCTCATGTTTATGTTGAATCACATATATTATCGGTTTAAGTGCAAATATAACTGTAAACACAAGTCGAAATCATTCACCAAATGATTACCAGTAAACAAATGCATATTTCGTCAATTTTCTCAGGTGTGTTTGACTCCAAGAATTAATAAACATTAATTTTCACAAAACATATCATTGTGGTTTTGCAGTTGCTGGCATATCATCTGACAGTTCTAAGGGGTTACAATGTAGACCAACCTCGCAATCTTGCAAAGAGTGTAACAACACAGTAGAGAAAAGCATGAGAGTCCTGCTAGTGGCCCCCCGCTCCTTTAGCTCCTTCCGTTATTAGTTTGTTCAGGGATTACCTTGATGATGATGATGTAGTAACAGTAGTATTAAGTTCTTTATTTTTATAATTTCTTTTATTTTTTCTTTCTTTTTGGGTTGTGGCTATCTATGGCTTTGTGGGATCTCATATCTGCGATGTAAATAAAGAAGTTGGAGACGTTTTGATGATTTCAATTCTATTTGATTTCCTCAGCCTGTGTTCATTTTAAAGTTGCGAATTTTGTACAGAAGCCCGTATCGGTTTTGGTACACAAATGGCACAGTACCGCCACCCGCCATTAGTAACATTCTGATAGGTACCAGAAAACATGGTGTAGTAAAATGTATATTTGCTATTGAATACTGAAAATGAATACAAGATAATCTAGTTTTCGAGGTCCAGTACCTCCAGCGTAGGGCTCATACAATTGTCATATTCTCACATACCTCTCTCTTCTTTACTCCCTCCCATTTGTACTGAGAATCTGTTAACCGACAACTAAATGATTGGCTATCAGTACTATTAACTAACTACCCGAATAGCTTATTACTCCTCTACCCTTTGCTTATTTTTCCTAACATAGAATCGGGTTACCTTAGGTCTATCATTACTCCCCCCCATCAGCTTCACCTTGTCCTCAAGGTGAAAGTCTGGAAATCTGACCTTCATATCGTCAAATAATTTCCATGTATCAGCTTCACATTGTCCTCAAGGTTAAAGTCTGGAAATCTGACCTTCATATCGTCAAATAATTTCCATGTATCAGCTTCACATTGTCCTCAAGGTGAAAGTCTGGAAATCTGACCTTCATATCGTCAAATAATTTCCATGTAGCTTCAACCACCGAGTGGCCCTTCCACTGAATAAGCACCTCCAATTTTGGACCAGCACCCATGTTGCGGATGGCCAAGAGGGCAGCAGGATGAGCCGACAGAGCTTCAGGTGTGAGTAAATGATCCGGCATGCTCACTATTGAATCATGAATTCCCAAGGCTTTCCTCAGCTGTGAAACATGGAAAACAGAGTGGATCTTGGCTGTTGGGGGCAGCTTCAACCTATAAGTCACTGGTCCAACACGTTGGAGAATCTCAAACAGGCCAAAATAGTGCGGAGCCAACTAGTTATTACTCCTAGTTTCCACCGATTGCTGGCGATATGGAGTTAGCTTAATAAAGACCTTATCCCCCACCTGAAACTCCACTTCTCTTCTTTTCCCATCTGCTGTCAACTTCATTCGCTGTTGAGCTAACATCAAATGGTGGCACAGCTCAAATAGTTTCAGGTCCCTATCCTGCAGCAATGCATCAATGGTATCCACGGCAGACTGAATACGGTATCTGGTAAGAGTGGGAGGATCTCTTCCATACAGGACCTTGAACGGTGTAGTGCCCAAGGTAGAATGGAAGGATGTGTTGTAGCAATATTCAACCCATCCCACCCAACATGCCCACTGTTGAGGTTGCCTGCTAATGAAACACCTTAGATAAGCCTCGAGGCACTGATTGACAACCACGGTCTGTTCATCCGTTTGGGGATGGTAGGCTGAACTAAATCGTAGTTGTGTCCCTTGCAACTTAAACATTTCCTTCCAGAATTTACTCAAGAATATTTTGTCTTTATCCGATACGATGGAGTTAGGAAATCCATGCAACCTTACCACCTCCTGCACAAAAATGTAGGCCACCGACTGAGCTGTGTAGGGATGTTTGAGGGAGAGGAAATGTGCATATTTGCTGAGTTGATCCACCACTACTAATATGGCCAAAAACCCTTTTGATTTAACCAGTCCTTCTATGAAATCCATAGAAATCTCCTCCCAAACCTGCTGTGGCACTGGTAAGGGCTGCAGAAATCCAGCCGGGGAAAGGGATAAATACTTATTCTGTTGGCACACAACACATTCAGCCACAAACCGGTAAATGTCACTCTTCATCCCCTCCCAAAAGAGTTCATTTGCCAATCTTTTGTAAGTTTTTAAAGCACCGCCATGCCCTCCAACGTTACTTTGGTGGCTGTCCATGATTAATGCTGGTATGAATGTAGAAGTTCTCGGCAGTCCTAACCTATTCATGTAAAATAACCGGTCCTGGACTAAGGCATAAGGAGGATGTGACCCCCCATCGTTCCGAAGCTCCTGCTTTAGTTTAGACAATTTGGGATCTGCCCCAATTTCTTTGAGCATTTGCTCTATATCCAAAGCCCGCAGTGCTACCACTGCCATAACTTCTGCTTGAGGAGGTATTCTTGACAACGCACCAGCCACTCTATTCTCCCTTCCCGCCTTATACTCAATGCTGAAAGTGTATCCCAACAACTTAGATAACCATTTTTGATAATCCAGATGGACTTCTCGCTGCTCTAGCAGGAACTTAAGAGGCTGCTGGTCGGTTCGGATGATAAAGTGATGGCCCAAGAGGTATGATCGCCACTTCTTGACAACTAGAACAATAGCCAACAATTCCCGCTCATAGGCTGATTTATGCTGATTGGATGTGGGCAATACCTGGCTGAAGTAAGCAATAGGTCGACTCTCTTGCATTAGAACAGCTCCTATAGCGTTGGCTGAAGCATCGGTCTCCATGACAAAGGGTTTAGTGAAATCTGGTAAGGTTAATACCGGGGCTGAAATCAT
>JAOSBN010000038.1:55418-104344 GCA_027563595.1 Erythroxylum suave
TCACGCGATATAATGTGCCCCAAGTATTCTAAGGTTTCCTGCCCAAAAATGCATTTCTTCCAATTCGCATATAATTGCTGGGATTGGAGCACGGTTAGGACTGCCCCCAAGAGACCCACATGTTCTTCAAGGCTGGCACTGTACGCCAAGATATCATCAAAAAATACCAACACAAACTTACGGAGGTAAGGCTTAAAAATCTGGTTCATGAGAGATTGAAACGTGGCTGGTGCGTTAGTTAATCCGAAAGGCATGATGAGGAATTCGTAATGCCCTTCGTGAGTCCTAAATGCTGTCTTCTCAATGTCTTCGGGTCTCATACGGATTTGATCATACCCCGCCTTTAAATCAATCTTTGAAAAAATAGTAGCCCCTTTCAATTCATCAAGTAGCTCGTCGATGATAGGGATTGGAAATTTGTCGACAACTGTCACTTTATTCAAAGCATGGTAGTCTACACAAAATCGACATCCCCCATCTTTCTTTTTAACCAACAGCACCGGGCTTGCATAAGGACTCACACTAGATTGAATGATCCCGGAATCCAACATCTCCTTCACTAACTTCTCAATCTCATTCTTCTCAAACTGGGGGTATTTATAAGGTCTCACTGTGACCGGATTAGCCCCTTCCTGCAGTATAATGGCATGTTGCTTAGTTCTTTCGGGAGGCAATTGATGAGGTACATCAAAGACTACTCGGAATTCCTCCAAAATGATCTTCAACTGCTCAGGTACTGGGGTGACACCCTTCTGCTCTTTTCCATCTGCAAACCCCAGTTGTAATAAATACACCAAATCATCATCCGTAGTAGCATGCACCAGATTTTTTAGGCTGATTGGTGTTTTTGCAAGGGTTGTATCTCCTAGAGGTGTGAGAGTCCAATCCCCTTGTTTAATTTCTATTGTCAATTTACCTCAATCTGTCACCACCTTGCCTAACTTTTGTAGCCATTTAATGCCTAGTATCACATCACAGCTACCCAACTCCATCGGTAAATATTCTTCAGTTACCTGCAATCCTTGCATAGACAGCACTATCCCTTTGCAAATTCCTTCTCCTTTAATCTGCTGTCCATTTCCCAGGGCTATAACATACCTCGTAGTCCCTTCTATTTCACAATTCAACGGTCTCACCAATTCCTACGAAATGAAATTATGCGAAGCTCCACTATCAATTAAGACTATTACTTCTCTCCCATCTACGAGCCCCTTCACTTTCATAGTCTTCGGAAAAGTAAACCCCAAAACAGACCCTGCAGCCAATTCCACTGGATGTAATTCTTCCTCCTATACTTATTCCTCCAACTCCTTCTCAACTTCAATCTCTTCATCCATGGCTGCCAACACCTGAAGCTCAATTTTTTTGCATCGATGACCCGGGCTGAACTTCTCATCACATCTGAAACAAGCCCCTTGGCCTTCTTATCTTGCAACTCACTCACCGTCAGCCTCCGAAAATTTCCCAAATTAGGGCTCCTATTACTGTCTGGATTCTTGGGTCTCGTAGCAGTAGCCAGATGACTTCCATGGTTTCCTATTTCTTCCTTCTTTCTCTCCCCCCGTATGTGTTCTATTCGAGACCCCATTGATCCCCACTTCGTGCCTGCTCCGCATTGGTTCCATCGGAGTTCGTTCATACGTCGAAATTTCTCCTCCACTTGTTGGGATGATTCCATCATCTCAACCAAATTCCTAGACTTGAGGATCTGCACTTCCAGCTGAATCTCCTCTACTAACCCATTCATGAGTGTACTCTCCAAGACTGCATCAAGTAATTCCGGAACAGGGGCGGCTAGTTTAAGAAATCTCCCAGTGTATTCCACCACCGTGCTGACCTGCCTTACCGCTAACAGGCGTTGGCACTGGGTACCTTCATGAGTTGGGAGAAATTTATGCGTTACTAATTTCTTGCACTCTTGCCATTCCACAATGGGTCGACGGCTCTCCACCCATCTGAACCACGTCAACGCATCTCCCTCCAGACTCATACCCACGAGCTCCATCTTCTCCACTTCGGTAAATCTTCCCACTGAGAAGAAATGCTCAGCCTTGTAGATCCACCCATTGGGATCGTCCCCTCTGAAAATGGGCATCTCGATCCTTCTTGCTCGGCAGTCTCGCCGGAAATCCCCCGGACGTACGAACCCCGGTGGTGGTTCGACGCGATCGCTGGTTTCGTTGCGTCAGTCGTTGCTCTCAAAATGTTCCTCAGGCGCCACTGAAGTCTTTCCCAGCTCCCTCCTACGACTGGGTTTGGGTTGATGTTCTTCGGGTGGGCATTCTTTGGGTCGGACCTCTATAGTGCCGCTCTCAGTCTTTTTCCACGTCTGCAAGACCGACATCATCATGCTTTTGATTTCTGACCTTAAATGTTCTCCCATTTCCCTATTAACTTCCTCCATCTTCTTTTGGAGTTTCATACTATGATCGTCTATTCGCCTCTGCCATTCTTGAGTGGAACGGCTGAGCTGCTTCTGAAATTCCTGGTGAGCCTGACTGATTGATTTTTGCATCTCTTCCCCATCTCTTCGCCTCTCTTCTCGCAACAGTTCCAATTCCTTCTCCAGCCCTTCCATTCGGTTATCAGCCTTCTTAGCCGCCATTGTTCAGGATCAACTGCTCTGATACCAATTTGATAGGTACCAGAAAACAGGTGTAGTAAAATGTATATTTGCTATTGAATACTGAAAATGAATACAAGATAATCTGGTTTTCGAGGTCCAGTACCTCCAGCCTAGGGCTCGTACAATTGTCATATTCTGACATACCTCTCTCTTCCTTACTCCCTCCCATTTGTACTGAGAATCTGTTAACCGACAACCAAATGATTAGCTGTCAGTACTATTAACTAACTACCCGAATAGCCTATTATTCCTCTACTCTTTGCTTATTTTTCCTAACATAGGATCGGGTTACCTTAGGTCTATCACATTCCTCCTAAAATAGCCTCCCTGTCTATAATGTTGCATTTTTACTGGTTATGTGATTGTAAGAGCTCCAGTATCAATTTCATCTGCACAGGCCCTGGATAACCATCAATCGTCTAAAAACTGACTTGTCTCTAATATCGTACATCTCATATCTAGTCAGGCCCTGGAACATTTTTACCAGGCACGAATGATGAATACCATGACATTACTGTTTTTTTTTTCTTTTTCTGTGTGTGCGTCAAATGTACTAACAGCTTCTGGTTGGATTAGTAAAAGTTGTTCCACTTGTACACTTGTTTTTCCAACCGATTGACGTCCAACAAGAGATAGTTAATGTCAAATGATTTCTTAAAAGACGACATAGTGGACAGACCAATCGCCAATTCCATTCTCTTGAAATGGTCAATATGTTATTTTTTTGGTGCTTACCCACCACTTTTTATGTTATTATGAGTTCTTAAGGAGTGATCCAAGTGGTTTTACGTAAGAGAAAAGGAGAGCAAAGTAAGAGGTGTTATGAGGTTGGTGCAAAGATGTGGAGAATCAGAAAAAGCAAGACACAGGATCTTACCCTATTTGACATTGCTTGGAAGGACCGATCATGGTGGACAGTACACTAACAAGTCCACGTACATACATTCTCTGTAATCTTACTTAAAGAAACCAATTTCCCCCTTTTGTTTGACTGCATTATTCTACTGCAGAAATGTTTCAAATGACTGTATAATCTACATGGAACAGCCAATGAAAGGAGGGTTCAAGGTTAGTGCTATTCTAGCTAGCAAGCATTTCAGGATTCAGATTGCTTTGTAGTTATATGAATAATAATAAACAAACAAACAAGAAAACTGCAGTATCTCATACACGAATCATGTGCAATAATGTAAAGTTAAAACTAAGTGAAGTAGTTCCAAGACAAGAAGAAAGTTGACTTCACTCGCATATCAGAGAGTTCAGTCAAATGTTAATCCATCTTTCTTAAAAAAATATCAACAATTGATACAGAACTTGTTATTTCTGTTTCAGATTAAGCCCAGAGATTAGAAAATTATGGAAATGGAAGATATATATACTATACATAATGTTGGTCATCAGTAAGTGTCTGTCATAAACCAAAACATTGAAGCATCTGATAGGGTTATTGCTAGTGTTTGAGGAAGTGGGGTTTGTAATTATATATATATTTCCTGACCAATCAAAGCATGTAGTCCTCTAAAGTTATGGAGAATATATGAAACAAGTCTTTGAAATGCTCAAAAGCAACCGACTCAACCTACCGACAAGCCCTTGTTGTTAGACTCTGGTTCTGGTCTGTACTTAGTCATTACACTACACCGTCCATTTACAATCAGGAGCTTAATCTTGCCTCCTTGAAGAGGACAAGCATGAAGATCTAGGGCTTAGATTTATCCCATAAAGGGTTTTGTGACGTTATATCAGAATTAGAGTTATTGTTAAATCAATCTGAACTTGGGAGGGTTACAAATTTCCAGAGTCCTATATAAGTCACTCAACTTATTACTTTGTAACCTTCAAAATCGGCCTTCCAATTAATGTTGGTCGTACTGGTTCATCACATACTGGTAACTTTCCTTATGCTTAGTGACAGACATAAAAATCTTAGAAAATGTCAAATGCTTCAAGAACAGTTTCATCTCTTTACCAACAACTTGGATGTCTCTTTTCGGGAAGACAGCTTCCTTGTAGTTTTACCTTTAACATGTTACGATGTAACTTTGGACACCAAACGTTGTCATCTAGCTCTCGTCATGCCATTCTTGTCTTTCTTGTTCCTGTACTTCTCAACTTCATCGAGATTAAGTACCAAGGAAAGTTCATCACTCCTTTTGAGACTCACCCTTTAACGGCCATGGCTTCTATTGTTAGTTTACTCGTTTATAGCTTGGCGTTTCTTGCCGAGCAGACATTGTCATCGACTTATGCTTCCATTAGTCGCTGCTTCATGAAATTTTCTAGTTCCCTCTCGTTGGTATCGTTGGCTCTGATACTGTTTCCTGAATCGATGCGTTATGCTCTATACGCATCCTACCTTTTGGTTTCCATGGTGGAACTATACGATATGGTTCAGAAGCTGTGTTCTTGGGTTCAGAAAACAGTCATCGCCAAGTTTGTTAGTCAGTTTCGCTCAAACCAACAGTTGCACCAAGGAAGGAGGCTTCCACTTTTGCCACGAACCTCCATGGATGTTCGCTATCTGCAGCTTCAGCTCTAAATGTTGAGAAGATATAAGAGTTAGGGCTAGAAATTATCAGAAGAAACCAAATTGTTGGTTCTTTGGCTACTGAAAGTTCAGAATAAAAGCAAACTCCATTATTATAGGTTGGAGTTCCAATATATATAATTCTAATAACAACTTAAAAATATAATTAGATCATTCCGATTTTAAATTATTATAAATTATTTGTTTTATATATATTTGAGTTTTGCTATTAATTAATTATTCAATATTAACATGTAGTAAAAGGTTGAAAAGAAATTCCTATGTGAGAACCCTAACATTGATTTGAGAACCCTAATATGCATTCTCTTGGTGATGTCTTAGTTAAAATCTTGATGCATGACTCCAAAATTCTACCCTACCATACTTACATATACATGAAACAATTGCATAAGGTCTTCTACTTTAATTATATCTTGTTCTCAATTAGAACTATGGAAATAAATTCACATTAACCACTCATGAGCTTCACTTGGTAATCTAATTAATGAAATTCATATATATAATATTATAAAATACCATAGCCTATATACAAAATCATAAATTCATACATGATAAACAGAATAGCATGACCAATTCCAATTTCAAAGAAATTGTGACTTTGGTTTCTAGGTTCCTAGAAACAACTCTTGTAATTAGTTTTCAACTTTTTCATTAACTAAGTAACCCTTTTTAGTTGATTATTTCTAGGGTTAATTACATCGAATTTACCTTTAATTTAATCTATCTTCATTGTAGTCTTTATTAATTTTTTAATTAGTTATTATATGACTCCTTCTGCTATATGATGTTAGGTTTTTGTTTATTCATAATTAAAAAACATCAAATTAAAACTTAAAAGTGTTAATATCATGTCATTTTGGATAAAAATATAATAATAATTATATAATAATTAAACAATGTAGTAGTTAAGAATTAAAATAAAAATTAGTTAAATCGCATGAGGATTCATTGTGTTTAACCCTTGTTTCTAATATCGTCTTTACTTGACCGATTAGTTTTAATCTTGACTTTAATTAGCCAAGATGGAAATGTGGTTCTATGCCGCAACCTTTGACATGAAGCAAAACAAACTATTTGGAAGTAACATGAGTATAAACATAAACAAAAGCAAAGGAAAGCAAGAAGCTTTTGTTGTTGGCATAAAAGATGTGGACGACAATGATAAATTTGATGTGGACACAAAGTATTATGTATGCATAAAATCTACACAGCACATGATAATTATAACATTTTCCACCGTTTTCTTGGAAAAAGCAAAGACCGGTAATGAGAAAATTGGACAATGGTCATAACATGATATTATATGGAGAAAAGACTTTTACTTGACCGACTAGTAAGCATAAAATATTATTTAATGTACGGATATGAAAATATAAAATTATTGTTAGAAGTTAAATTTGAATTCTGGGCCTAAATGATGGCGTTATTGATCAATTACTTGAAGCACGAGATAAGAAAAAAAACATTGACTTGGTATGGAATTTCATGCATAATAGTTATATATAGGAGTACATCACCTGGAAATTTCGTATCCAAGAAAGAGATACTCCATTTTTACATAGTGTCAAACTTGGATTTGATGATAGTGGTACATAGTTTCTAAGTTTGTAGCAGCAATTTATATTATATGGAAGATATGGAATCAAGCTTCACTGTTATGGAGAGGAAAAAAAAAGATGTGAAATGCTCAAAACCAGTCAACTTGACCTGTATCTTTCACATTAGATCGTATCTTTCTTGCTTATAGTTTCTTGAGTTTCTGAAATGCATTCAAAGATTTTGTTCCATTTTTTTTGTTGAAAAAGATAAAGTAAAACTGCAAATGGATGAAGACGAACCTATCGGAGATTGGGGACATACGTTTTCTGATAGATAGACAGCTTCCGATCAATATTGTCTCCTTTAACATCCTGAGACGCAACTTTCAACAGAAAACCGTGGCAACTAAACCTAGTCAGTAACCTTGTGAATCTGATAAAGGTGAAATACCAGGGGAAGTGCCTATCACCTTTCGAAACCCACCATGTAACCATCATCATATATGGGTATTCATCCCTTCCAACGGCTTGAAGAAACTGGTTCAGAGTATAAAACATTGTTTTGATGTTGTTTCAGGCGTATCAGTTGGTTTTGTTCGGACAGGAAACCTTGATCCTAAAACACAGTTTGATGAATTTTATAGGAAGGCGTGTGTATATATGTTCTTGTGAGGATGGGGAATATGTACGATAAAGAAAGAAAATGGTTGATCAGTAACTGGTGCATTCTATTACATAAACCTTTCTCTTAACTGTAGGTTAAGAGAAGATGGATTGAAAATCATGTAATTTGCAATACCAAAAGAAGAGGACGATCGATGAATATATATCAAGTTTAAAGACAGACACCTACGTAGCCATACAAGTTAGTTTTTGTACTGACATTAATCAAACACGATGGAGAGTTTCATTTGTGTATATATATTGGAAAAAATCTTGGCAATGTGTTTATATATACACATGAAAATTTTAATGGCAATATGCGTAAATATAAGAAAATTTTTTGTAGCATGTGTCTATTTATAAGAAAAAAGTTCAGTGGCCATTTTTTAATTTATACATATACATAGAAAAAGATTTTGTGCCCAAGAGTGTAATATATATGAAAAAAATTTCAAAACCATGCGTGTGTATGTGTGTATATATATAAAAGAAAATTTTTTAAGGGCCGTATGTGAATATATTTGGGATATAATTTAGGCGTCCATGTGTGTATATGTATATGATAAAAGTTTGATGACCATGTGTTTATATATATGAAAAAATTTTGTGGTCATATGTGCAAAGGAACAAAGTTTGGTAGGCACACAGACAGACAGGCGCGCACACACCAGGGCCGTTCCTATCGTTTTATAGGCCCTGAGCGAAATATAAAAAAACGGCCTCAATAAATTAGCAATATACAATTATATAAACTTAAAGTTTACATGTTTGTATGAAACATAAACTACATAATTTATAAGTCTACATACTCAATCAAATAGAGAAACACTAATTTCTAAAAATACCAAAAATTAACATACTTAGAAAAAAATATGGTAAATAATATTCTAAGTTTCCCAAGTCAAATATTATCCTATTCTATAAGCTATGAAAATGATTGAATATTATTATTATTATTGTTATTTTATTATTACAACATGTTTAATAGAATCATACGTATTTTTATAATAAAGGAAACGATTTATGTAATTTTTGAATTGAGTAACTTAAATTATTTGATTTAGTCATATTATCACTAAACTTATGTAAACTCTAAAAGAACACAAATACAACAATTATTACATTATTTAATAAGCTAAAAATATATTTAAAAAATTAGAAATTTTATCTTTAAATTATACTCAGAACTCAAAAACCAGAATCATGAAAATTTTTTGCTACCAATTTTTGAGTTAAAGTACCTTAAATATATGTGTTAATGAAAATAAAAAAGTTAAAAGATGAAAATATACCTAAATACTTTAAAATTATTTATAGTTAAAAAGTTAACGTTAACTTTACTTAATCAATATGAAAGTTTACTTTACTCACCAACGTTCTTCCTCTATTTCCAACTAAGTGGATGACTATTATGCTAATTGAAGACCATCAAATACGTTGTTGGAATTTGCTAAATTACTCATCAACAGCTCTATATTCAATGCTACTTAAAATAGGTTTGGAAATGTTACAGAGATGGGCCCCTATTCGATGTATCAATGGCATAGTCAGTGAAATATTATTGGAACTAAACATAAGAGTAGAAGCATTTATCCATTTTTACCAAATAAATGGGGCCTTTTTTTTGTGGGCCCTGGGCAGTTGCCCTGTCTGCCCCTGCCCAGGGCCAGCACTGGCACATACGCAAGTTCACTTGCACGCCCGTAGACGCAGAGGGAAAAACGTTGGTTTTCATATGTTTATATGTATAGAGAAAATGTTTGAAGACTATGTGTTTATATATATTCATAAATTTTTTTATGCTGATATGTGTTTACATATTAACAAAATTTTAGTTGTCGTGTATGTATATATATAGGAAAAAAAAGTTTCGTAACCATTTGTGTATATATTGGAAAATTTTGTTGGCCAAGTGTTAAAATATCTATGAAAAATTTTTGTTTCCATGTATGTATATAAATAGGAAAATGTTTTGGTAGTAATATGTGTATATATCGTTTGCAAAATATTTTGGTGGCCAAATTTGTTTATATATAGTAGGAAATTTTTTTTATAGCCATATATTTACATATATGTATTATTATCAGAAAACTTTTAGTGGTCAAGCATCTGTATGTATATGTAGGAAAAAGAATATCTTCGCAATACGTGTGTGTGTATATATAGGAAAAAATGTTTACTCTCTATGTGTGTATATATAAAAGAATTTTTTTTTGCTACCATTTGTGTTTATATAAAGGAAAAAAATTTGGTAGACACGTGTGTTTATATATGTGGAAAAAAATTTGGTGGCCACGTGTTTGTATATATATATAGATATACATAATTTGGTGACCATTTATGTATATTTATTTAAGAAAGATGTTCCATATGTGTGTATGTGTATATACATATAGGCAAAAGTTTGGCTGCCATGTATGTCTATATAGGAAAAATTTGATGGTCATGTGTACATATATTGAAATTTTTTTTTGTGAACATGTATGTATATATTCAGTGGCATGTGTGTATATAGGTATAAGAAAAAATTTATGACTATATGAGTATATATAAGAAATTTGATGCCCACTTGCAAATATATATATAGTTTCGATGGCTTTATGTGTATATATATTGGAAAAAAGATTCATGACCTTCTGTGTGTGCATATATATAGAAAAAAAAGTTTAGTGGTCATGGATGTATATATAAAGAAAAATATGTTTATATAGGATCAAATTTTGTTGAACATATATCTATGTATATGTAGCAAAAGAGTTTTGTAAGAATGTATGTAAATATATAGGAAAATTTTTTGACTACGAGAATGTGTGTGTGTGTATATATAGGAAAAAATTGTTAGTATGTGTGTATATATTGAACAAAAAATTGTAGTCATGTGTGTGTATATAAATAGGAATTTTTTGTAACTATATGTGTGTATATATTAAAATTTTTGTAACTATATGTGTGACGCTTAAGCTCATAGAATTTTTCTCCATTAAGCCTTATGAGAGCTGCATCATGAGTTTCCAGCCTATATATCATCCTAACGGTTTATATGCCTCAAATTATTCATAATTATACAAACTCATTCGATATGTAGTAAATACTTATGTAATTCATACTTCTAGCCATCGATCATTCTAACAATATTCCAAACAACAACATACAAAACCAAAATAACTATGTTTAAATTAATTACCTACAAGTTAGTTTGATTTTAAACAAGCACTATAGTATTTGACATTGTTATACCATATGAATTGAGAAAGTAAGTTCTCGCTATGACTCCTAGACTGGTGGAATTTTTCACCGATGAACCTCATGGAGCTGCATATCACAAGTTTCTAGCCTATACACCGTCCTAAGGTTTATTATGCCTCAAATCATCCACAATTATACAAACTCATTCGATATACAATAAATACTTATGTAATTGATACATCTAGCTACCAATCATTCTAACAATATTCAAAACAACAATATATAAAACCATGATAACTATGTTTACATTAATCAACTACAAGTTGATTTCCAAAGTTTGATTATAAACAAGCACTATGATATGTGACATTGTTACATCATATGAATCAAGAAAGTAAGTTCTTGCTGTGACTTCTAGACTCGTGGAATTTTTCACCGATAAACCTCATCGGAGCTGCATCAAGGATTTTTAACCTATGTATCATTCTAGGGGTTTATTATGCAAAGAATTGTCATGTTAATTACGTGAATTTCTTATGTTAACACTGAGTTTGAATTAATATCCTACAAGTTCAAGTCTTTATGTTTCAATTTAAACAATACCCAAACATAAATACTTGGACTATTAAATCCCAGCCTAAAATATCTCAATCATTGTTATAGATAAAAATGTAAAGAACAATACAAAATCGGTCACAGTGTAGACATTACTTAGTTAAACGACTTACCTTGATAGACGGAAAATCACAAACTACAAAGAAGACGAATGAGGTTGGACAATTATCAATGCTTTTCAACACAAAACACGGCTTGCAAGAAATACAATAATCAAAAATATAAAAAGTAAGGACCATACCATTGGAAAAGCTAATCTAATCACTAACCTAGGAGATGTAGAACAAAGAATTCCATGAAAAAGAGCTTACTTCAACAAGAAAAGGTGATTTTTAAAGTCTCAAAGGAGGAGGAAAATTATATATAAGATCTATACAGGTGAGAGTGATGAAGATGAAATAAATATAATCACAAAGAAATTATTACAGATTGAGAGAGAAAATAATTAAATCTAATCCTAGAAGACATAATTCCTATGGTAAAATTATGCAAAATTTTCATGTAAGGACACACCAAAAAGAGCATGTAACACTTCTACATTCATATAGGTTTCTTTGTCATCAAAATTTTCATCATTCATAACACTTCTTAAAGTTCTTCTTACTTGAATGAAATCAAAATCTATCTTCATTACCCTAAAGACCTCATAACAAATGTGCCAAAGGAGGATTTTTTTTGTTCTTATAGGAAAGAAAAGAAAGTATAGTTAAAGTGGAAAAACTAGGAACCATGAAAACTTTCTCCCTTTTATAAAGACCTCTTGGTTTTCAAGTTAAAATTTTTATAGATAAACAATATAAGACACCTAGTATGGATGGCCTTATAAAGCTAATTGGCTCCTCATTATTCCTTTTAGACGTTGCAATCTTTTGAGTGATTTCATCAATTAACAAAGTTAAACTAGGACCTGATTTGATTCACAATTTCCAAATCTCATATCCCTCCTAGAGCAATATATTGTTATGATGATTAAAGTTGCAATTTAAAACCTTTGAACTAAAAGCTCCTTATGTTCTTGATTAGATCTTTGTTTCCTTTTTGCTAAGAGACTTAAGCCTTATAGAGCTTATAAATAAAGTTTTAGAAGGTTCTATTATACAATGATCCAATTATACTTTAATATTCATATGATTAGGACCTTATTTAGTGTTATAAACTTTTGAGGGATAGGTAAAGGGGAGTTCATGTTTTGTTCAAAATATTTAAAGGACTTTAGATTAGACTAGGTTTACTCTTAGAAATTTCAACCTTAAAGGACTTATAGATATTTGACAAAGGACGTGTCATACATTGTTATTAGGTTTAGACTTGATACATTTATCTAAGGGATTTGGGAACAATTAACTTCTAGAATGTTACTTGAAGGGATGGTATAAAAAGGTGTTGTTGAACTAATATGATGATGAGCAATATTGGAAGAAAATTTACAAGGATAAACACAGGAAAAGATGTGGTCTTAAAATGATATAAGAAATTCTTCAACTTTAGATAGAACTTAAGTACTGATTATAATCTGCTTTCATGAACCAAAAAATTAAGAGTAATTATGATCCCATTTTAAAGGCCTAACATTCATTCTAAGGATTCCATTTCATTTTACTTTAGTTTTAGGCCCTAAGAACTACCTATAGGCATTTCATTTTCTATTTCAAGTCTTACGAAACTACTCTAGGCATTTTCTTTAGATTGTAACAGCTAATATTCATTCTAGGCATTAACCAAGTCTCACCAATATCCCTAAAAGACATTTTATTGAACAATTTATAGGCAAATCGAATTTATCTCTAACTAATAACAAAACCACCACATTTTTCCATTATTCACCAACATAAACACGTTCAAACAACAAATGAATGAACCACAAATAAAAAAAAACATAGAATACCCACATTCCATCGAAACAAAACCGACGTTTATATAGGCATTTAACAACAAAATTTTTCACAGACAAAATAAACCCAAAAGCAAAGCATCATGGATGACTAACCTCGACTTAATCTAAGATGATAGACAATGGACGATGATTTCTAGAGAAAAGATCAACGGCAATAAAGAAAAAAAAAGAAGAAAAAATGATGCTGGAGAGGGAGGGGGTTTTTAAGAAGGTTTAAGCGAAATTCGTTTTGATTTGAATAAAAAACAAGAACTATTGACAGAAATTGCTTTTGTCGGTAATTTACCGATGCTTATTTTTCTTGTAAACTATTGCTGCCTATTTTTACGACGAATTTTACTATTCTATTGTTATATTCTGTTGCCAAAATCGTAGGGATAATTTCCCTCCACCTTTACAGACAGATATTTTATCTGTCACAAAAAACCATTTTTCGACAATTTTACAGATGAAAAATCAATTTCCGTCAGTAATTTACTACGATATTTTTGTCTATCAGTAATTTTCCGTCAGTAGTTTGTAATTTTCATGTAATGATGTCCATGTATGTTTACATTTAAGAAAAATTTTTGGTGGCTATGTACGTGTATATATGGGGAAAAAGTTAGGTGACCATGTGTGCATATATACATAAGAAAAAGTTTGTTACTATGTGTTTATATATGTAAAGAAAAAGTTTGGTGGCCACATGTATGCATATATGCAGGAAAAAGTTTGGTAATCAAGAGTGTATTTTTATAGTTAAAAAAAGTTTGATAATCATCTTTGTATATAAACAAGAAAAAGTTTTTGTTAACATATGTGTATATATATATTAAAAGTTTTTGGTGATCATGTGTGTAAATCTATGTTGGAAAAAAGTTTGGTGACCATGTAATGTATATATATATATTGGAAAAGAGTTTGGAGGGTGTATCTGAAAAGATTTTAGTGTCTGTTTATGTATATATATATTGGAACAAATTCTATTGGCCATGTGTGAAAATTTATAGGAAAAATTTTGGTTTACATATATGTATACCCATAGGAAAAAATATGTTAGCCAAGTGTATATAGATATAAGAAAAAATCTAGATGGCCATATGTGTATATATAATATATAGTATGGTAATGTGTGCATATATAGGAAAAAAGTTTTTCGGTCCACATTTATGTGTATATATGAAAGAAAAAGTTTATGTGGCCATATAAGTAAATATATATTTGAAAAAAAGTTGATGATCTTATATATATATATATATATAAGATCATCAACTTTTTTGCTATATATACGTATATATTCATGGCCACCAAACTTTTCTCTTATATATATATATATATATATACAAGTATAAGAAAAAATTTTGTGGCTATGTAAGTATATGGATGTATAAAGGAAATAAGTTTAGTAACCATGCATGTATATATATAAGAAAAAAGTTTGATTGTCATGAGTGTGTGTGTGTGTATACACATATATATGGCAAACATTTTGATGTCTATGTGTGTGTATGTATAGGAAAAAAGTTTTGTGATCGTGTGTTTGTATGTGTGTGTGTGTGTGTGTGTGTGTGTGTGTGTGTGTGTGTACTACAGTTGAGTCTTTGGCCACTAGCCTCACTTGCAGCTCTTTCTCCTTCTCCAGTAATTCCTCCACCTGTGCAAATAGAACATTAATCTGAAAATGATATTTGCATATGCGGGACAATCTGCAAAACTAAATTGCAAATGAACCTTTTGCAGTATATGAGCAGCTTGAGGAGAAGAAAGCAAGAATAAGATCAATGGCCTCAGCCCCTTTGAGTGCTCTTTTAACAAACTGTCTGTAGTCTTACGAGTTGTTTTAAAAGCTTGAACATCTCCTTTTCTAGAAAGATCACGTAGTCCAGTTATTGATGTATTGCCAAGCAATGGTTGATCATACTTTCAATTTGCAGAATTGTAGCGCTTACCTAAAATTTTAATGAGCATTAATATTCAATATGTACATATTTGCCAAGTTTCAAGTGATTATAGAAGTAAAACTAAAATTGTATCAAGTACAATCCTCCAACTTACTTCATCCCACTGCAGCTTTGCTAAATAAAAAGTAGAAGACTTGGAGATTGAAAGGTCACAATGCAAGCAACAGACAGGAAGAAAAATCCAGAGACCAAAATGAATAGTTCCTTAAGCGTTGAGTTATTAAACCTATAATAGACCTACAAGGTAAGTAACACTTACTAAAGAATAAAGCATCTCCATGAAAACATTCAAGTAGATCTCTGATTATTGGAATGCTAAAAAAGAAGTATTTACCTGGCAGAAGCCTTAAGAATAATTCAAGGTATCCTAGACAGCGTATGAAACTCTGCATTGAAAAAACTAGTGATTCCGAGTTTTAATGTCCACACCGCACAAATCGCATTTAGCATCCACATTGGTTGAAATGTCAAACCATCTAGCTTTAGTTTTGAGCCTATCCTTCATTGCAAGCCAACTTATGAAAGCTTCTTTAAGGGATAAAAGATCCTTCCAAACTAGCTCAAACTAATGGACCTTTGGGTGAACAACTCTAAACAGCTTGGAGCAAGAATTCTTGGAAAATTTCCTGGAGTTAGTGTGCAACCAAATTGTCTTATCCTCCTCACTTGATAATTGAATGCAAGGTAGCAAATTATTCGACCTAGCAGCCCCTCAGAAATGGTAAGTCTAGGTGCCATTATGTATTATTGACATAATGCATAAACTAGTCAGTAAACTTGTGATGAACATGAAATACAAAGGGAAGTGCCTATGACCTCATATGATCCATCCCCTGTAATGTCTTGAAGAAACTGTTTTAGAGTATATAATATTTAAGAAACTGTGTTTTGTTGTTGTTGTTTCAGACATATCAGTTGGTTTTGATCGGACAGGAAACCTTGATCCGATAGGAAGGTGTATGTATATATGGTCTTGTGTGGGTGGACAAGGAATATGTATGATAAAGAAACTAAATGGTTTATCAGTAGCTGGTGCATTCTATTACATAAATCTTTGAAGTCCATATCTTACAAAGTACGTAAGTAGACAATATGAAGAACCGTAGATTAAGAGAAGATGGATTGAAAATCATGTAATTTAGAATACCAAAAGCAGAGGACGATCGATGAATACATATCAAATTCACAGACAAGACACCTACGTAGGACATTAATCAAACAAGATGGAGTTTCATATTTATAAATATAATATATATCTGTAATCAACTTGGGATCTGCTTAAAACATCATTTACCCTGTAACGAATCCTTTGCAGAAGCTGGCTTTCAATCAGAAAACTTGGATATTCCTGCCGTTTAATCATATCCTTGTTGTATGAAAATACATTGAATGATGAAGTTTGAAGATGATTAGCTGGCGGCGTGGTCGTGCATTTGGGTTTGGAACGCGTAAAAAGGAGACTTGAAGTTTGTATTACCGGCGCCGTCGCACTATCTTCTTGAGTTTGATTTCTTAAGATTCTGGAATGGCGGCCGGAGGAGGGAGAAGTTTAGTCCCATCCAATATTTGGGTTATGATTCTATGGGCTTTTAGTTGTAGTCAAATTCAAAGTTGGGCTGATCAATCAGGATCTGTAGTTCAGATCCTTCCCTTGTAGAAGATGACCAGCCAATTAGTCTTTTTGATAAAAACAAAGTTTAGCTTTTCGGTTTCTTTTTAGTGATTTGGATTTACCTTTTGTTTGTGATTGAACCTTCATGGCTTGACCTCCAAGGGGACTGTTTTTGGAAAGTGACCTGTAGCTTTATGTAACGTGATGTGTGTGATTGTTGGTATCAATGTCTGGACTGAGTAAAGATTCATACTTTGAAGGCAAGACCAATTCTTTGTTCTTAGTCTGATCAGATATGGAATCGAGCAGAGAAAACAGAAAATGGTTTGAAAACCTTAAAAATGATTATATCTTTTAACAGCCCATAGTTCTAGTCTAACGTTGTTAATCTATGCGCTTGGAAAGTCCTTGCCTCAGTTCGATAATGAGCTAAACAGCTTCAAGAGCGGTTCCAATACTTGCGGAAGAACAGGAAGTTGATGTTCTGTAGTAGATAGGAGTTACCCTTTGGTTCCAAGAAGTCGGAATTATTTTAATGGAACCAAACCGATCCCCTAAAGAATCAGTTCCTTACCTTAATTAGGACAACTTGTGACACATTCATAAATTTAAAAAAAAAACTTGTGACACATTCATAATTTGTGGAGTCTTGATGTGTGTGATTATTGATATCAATGTCTGAACTGAATAAATATTCAATCACTGAAGGTAAGGCCAACCCTTTGTTCTTGGTTTGATCAGATATGAAGACGGGCAGAGAAAACAGAAAATGGTTTGAAAACCTGAAAAAGATTGAATCTTTTAACAGCCCATAATTCTAGTCTTACGTCGTACTCTATTCGCTTGCAAGTCCTTGTCTGAGTTCGATAATGATCTAACTGCTTCAAGAATGGCTCCAATACCTGCGGAAGAACAGGGAGTCGATGTTCTGTGGTGGTTATTAGTTGGACTTTTAGTTCCAAGAAGTCGGGATTTTTTAACGAAACTAACCCTAAAGAACCAGTTCGTTACTTAATTGGGACAACTTGTGACACATATAAAATCCCGTATTTAGGATCCTCCAACCTTAACACAATCGAAACGTTAAAGAACCCAAAACCTTTCTCTCCATCTCTCTCTGCTCACAAGATCTGACTGATTCGGTGATGGGTCCCTGGATTTATTTTTTCTCACTTTCCTTGAGCTTCCTTCTCTTTCTGGCCCAATCTGAGCCGTCCATCTACGACCACCTGCAACGCAACGGTCTCCCGATTGGCCTCCTCCCGAAGGGCGTCACCGACTACTCACTAGACCCTTCAACAGGCGAATTCTACATTAACCTAACTCAGCCCTGCAACGCCAAGTTCGAGAACTTGCTCCATTACGACTTCAACGTTTCTGGGCACTTATCGTTGGGCAAGATCGGAAATTTATCGGGTATGTCGCAACAGGAGCTGTTTATTTGGTTGCCGGTCAAGGGTATACGAGTCGATGTTCCTAGCTCTGGAGTTATTTACTTTGATGTTGGGGTTGCTGATAAGCAATTCTCTTCGTCTTTGTTTGAGAACCCTATTGAATGTAACGCCGCTGATCTTGGTGTTGAGCTCCTCAATTTACAAGGACTTGAAATGTTTAGGGTTTGTGCTCTTTTCCCTTTTCCCGCTCTGTTTCTCGGCTTGTTTCGTATAGCTTTGATTTGTTCTGGTAGATTCTATGTTTCTGTGAGTAGATGGGAAGTCATCAATTTCACTGGGGGTTTGATCCTGTTTGGCTTGAATTACATAAAAATTGTTTGCAAGTTATTGTCTTTAATTGATTTGGTAATGCCTGTTTAGTTTTCGGGACTGATTCTTTGACCTAATCAGCTTTTTACAGTGTTGAAAAAGAATGTCCTTTTGTTTCAGTTCCCAGAGCATAATCAACTTCTGATTTCTGAATTCTTGTAAGGAAAATTAATTCCTTGCAGTTTCAGAAGACTGTGTGTATTTGCTATGAATTTTTTTTGCAGTCACTGGCTTGGTATCTTATGTGTTTTGACCTGTTGAAATCCTGAGAATCATCAATGGCCCTTCTTGTGTTAGGATTATACATTAGTTGAGTTTAGCTTAGACGATTCTGGTTTTTTCCACCTATCAATTCGTAATCTTCTCACACCATCTTGCAGTTCGATAATGCCGAAGTTTGTTTTCTGAGATTATGAACCTAGTTCTCTGTAGCTTTTATGCACTTATATTATGATCTTCTGAAGATCTTTTAGGAGGACTCTGCTAGGATAGATGATCCCTTGTCACTTGCTGTAACATAGCTTTTTTGTTTTTTTGTTTTTGTTTTGTTAGAAACAATCTGATAAGCTTGCATTTGAAGATCATCAAGGAGATGTCCTGAGGGCAGTTTCATAGAATGCAGATGCAGATATATTAAGAATGTCAGTGTCAATCAGCCTTTGTTGTATAATTTTACTTTTTGCTGGATACGAGGTTGAAGAATTGAATCAGTAGATGTTATGCTTCTTCTTCGGAGTGCCTGATTTCTGTGTCTGCACTAAGAAGTTTACCATTACGGTACAAGAATGAAGAAACAGGAAGTAATAAACGTTGATATAGATGAAATGGGAAGGGAACTCCTGGGTTCCCATAATGTTTGGTTTGGTCAACTCCAGCTTGCCATCAGTTTATGTCCAATGTATGTTCGTTTCGAGTTCGTTTTCAGATGGAGTGTTGGATTTTTGTGTTCTTGTAAATGGGAAGAACTGGTTTGGAGTTTGTATATTGCAGAAGCTAGTAAGTAATGTGTGTCTATTAATTATGATGAGTTGCACTACAAATGGAATGATGTCTTGAAGCATCTTGTTAAAGGTTGTCTTGACCTCTCACTTTCTTCTTTGTTTATAGTGGAGTGATATTAGATTACCTTTTCTGTGTCCTTTTTGTATAAGGAACAGATCCAATGTATAATGAATGGCGTGCAAGTGAACAATACACAAACTCCTGTGCAACGGACCTCAGGCTTCTGAAACGCCAAGCAAGGACTGTTACAGGCCATAACTCATCTCTTTCCAAGCTGTAGGATTCCAGGGCACTTAGTGTTCCATGTTTAAATTGCACCGAACCTGTTTATAGACATCGGAACCTTTGCCGTAAGGTAAAAGAGTAGAGGCCAGGATATCAAGGCCGTCCACAGTCGCCTGTCGTTCACCCTTCTCCCCTTCTGAACAATCATGCTGGGCTTTGATTGCCTTCAATATTAGGCCACCGCAGTTCAGTGAAGGCTTAGCAGGAATCCCTGTTTTTCTTAATTGAGTGTCAAATTTAATTTGATTTTCTATATTTCTTTTTTTCTTAATATGGATTAGTTATAGCTCAGCTAATATACAAGTATAGCAAAGATGCTTGCACGCTTCTGACAACCCGGAATAGCAATGAGATTCGATCAATCGTGACAAATTTGACCTAGGTGAATCCTTATGGTATAAATCGAACCGAAAATCATTAAGTTGGAAACTATCTGATCAATCTGGGCAAATTACGCAAATCTACTCACCGACTCCATCACAAGCAAGGGCTAAAATGTAAACATAGTAAGACCATACCTCTCAAAACATCAAACTCCTAAATCTATCAAGCAGATGCAGACCTACAATAATATTAGTGGATACTTTTCAGTCATCTGAAAGAAAAACAGAGTAACATGAAGGGCCAAGCTTCCCCTCCCTAAAGTTCACAGATATTTAGCAGGGACTAAAGTGTCTCATACTCGACAGCTTAACAGCAACAACTCTAGTAACGATCATAGCGCCTGCAAAGCATAGAAAACATTTGCATACTTATCAAGATCAAACTGTTCCGGTATCTCATGAAGTTGACAAAAGGAATAAGGAAATTTGGCAAGGGAAATTTTAGAAACATAATTCATGAACATAAGAAGTTATTGACCTCCAAAGAGTCTCAAGATTATTTTTGATTGGGTATAAAACAGGAAAAACAAAACAAGAAGTGCTCTAAAACCTAATGACTTCTTCCAAATGGTGAAACAATGAAAATTCCAATACTTCAATTGAGATGATCTTAGTATAGAATTCACTGCAAATAGTTGAATCGAATTATTTAAACACCAGAACAGTACAAATTAAAGTGCCATCAAGAATCACTATACAGCTATACATCACCATTATATGGAAGGTAAAACAGAATCATAACTATTACAAATAACAGGTATAAGAAATTGTCAACAGAGTGGATATATGGATGAGCTACCTGTGGCGATCATAATCCCTTGAACGTTCCCTGGACCGAGAGCGAGATCTGTTACGACTTCTGGAATCATAACTACGGGAGTGATCAGAATCTCTTATACGTTCTCTATCATATCCTCGGTCTCGATCATGGTACCTGTCACGATCTCTGCTCCGATGGTCATAATCCCTTCCTTGATCACGGCTCCCTCCACGAGACCGATCTTTACTGGATTCTCTTTCACGATCTCTACTGCGCTCTTTTGATCTGGAAGACACTAATTTAGTGACACACAATGAAAAAGACGGAATGAAAGATTTCAGGCATGCATACACAAACAACAATACCTTTGATCATCATGACGGTCACCTTTTCGAAGCCTGTTTCTCTCTTCCTGACAAATTGTCAGAAATAACTACTGAAAAAGCATGCTTTAAATGGTACAAAGTAAAGTTCCAGTTGACTAATGCTGACAAAAAGGTCAAAAATATTATGGCATTCTTGAGTAGGCATCCTTAGAAAACCATAAACCAACAAACTGATAGGGGTCCATCTTGAAGAGCACAAAACTATGCCATTGAATTCTCGGCATTCAGTCACCATAAAAACAATTCCAAGACATCCTAGAATCACAGACTTGACCACCTACCTTTCCCTTACCATGAAATACAAACATCAAGGTTGCTTATGAATACAGGAAGCCAACAGCTCAGAAAAAAAATATCTCAGATGTAATAAAGCAGGACTAATCTATTATAAGTTCGCAATCTTCTCCTAAAATTGATTGACAATATTTTTTGATATCTCCAACCACAATTATTCAACTTAAGACATTTTTGACAGATAAAATCCCAACAGCTAGATCACTCCAATGATAAACCATCATTATAATTTTCAAAACCAAACATGCTGTAATCCAGTTGCAATAAGAATCTCAGCAGACTCTTTTAAGACAACTTAATAAACTATATGTACGAGTACATATAATTTTGACAAGATATCATACTAGACAGGATACCTTGTTTAAGGCCATAATGCTTATGGTATGCTCTACAAAGACTTTTTAAGTTATTCACAGATTATCAAAAGAATAAGTATGCTTCTACTCCAAGGTAAGAAAAACTCACAGCTCGAATACTAACTGAGAATCTTTATAGATGAATCATGAATGTGACATTATACCAGCACCTGAACCAACATATTGAGAATACCAACTTAAAGACATCTTGATAATAAGACATAACATAATTACATTTCTGTCATTAATGCCCACATATTTTCTTAGAGTTTTAGACACTATTTGAGACTTTCGAACTTCTATCGTCCTTGGCATTAGGAAACCAAAATGGAGATTGCATGAATTTGGTATTCACTCTACCCTGAACACATTTCTATTCATTTTATGACTTTCCACAGAAAAAATTAAGCAAGGAAAACCAAGCATCAGAAACCACTATCATACCTGAAGTTCTGCCAGTTTCTCCCGAATTTGCATGTATCCTAAGTGAAGCTTCCCACCAAAATGATCTGCTAAACGCCGATCACTGAAAACAGCAAATTATCAAAATTTTTACCAATTCCAGCAAAAAGAATGCAAAAACAGGATAATGACCATAGCTGTCTAACTATATTACAATCTACAGTATATAAAACAAAATAAAACGCACATTCTTTAGCTGCAAAAGTTATCCTCGTAAAACTGGGCCCAAAAGCCTGCTGGTAACAAGGTATAATAGTCGGGTCAAATGCAGAACCACTTGAAACCCTAATACCACTTGATTCCCACTGCAAATCTTGAAGAGGAATACAACAATAGATGAAGAGATCAAAATTATACCTGTCGTATACACTCAAAAATGCTCCACAAATGTCGCAAACACGTAACTTTTGGTCTGTCTGAAATACAAAAGATTGATAAAATTAGGAAGATATAATCATTAAAGACAGAAAATGTTGGGTACATAACTGAAAAGTTGGAATCCAAAACTTCCACTGACACCAAGTAACAAGACATTCGTGGTCTGAGATTCTATGCATCCGTCTATTAGAAGTTAACAGATAAATATCTCATTTAAGTTATTAATTAAGCACTACGGTAAGAATTCAGCTTCGAATTCTATGGAAAAATGTTAATTCTCCACTCTGCAGGCACAACATGCCACAAGTTCTTACTAGATAGTACATGCCCTTGGTCGGTTATAATCTAATCTTAGTTTTGGTTTCAATGCATCCATCCCTCTAACCAAGGAAAGAAAAAACCATCATGGCTCGTAGGAGAAGACTCACAATGCGCACATCAGCAGCAGTATACTTGGAGGAATCAGCGGGAGGCTCTTGTCTGGCAGGTAGCTAGAAAGAACGGAAGGACAGTCAGATATGATAAGAAAAATAAGTCAAAGTCATATCAAGAAAAGGAAGGACGAAATGGAAACTGTGTAATATAAAAAACAAAGCACAACTGCTAAACCAACCAGAAGCAAGATATTCAAACCTTCTTAAGTGCTTCAGCTTCTTCTAACGCTTTTTGAGCCTCATCTACCATTCCTTGCTCACCTAAACAATGAAAGTAATAATGAGAGCAACGCAAAGGGGCACGAAGTGTGTCACAAAAGTGTAAGCAGGTGGTGCATACAAAACAATGAGACTAAGAACTGTCTACTGCCTACACTATTGTTAGCACATTGAGCACTGTGCAATGTGTACAAAACATGTCCTGTGCAATGATGCACAAAAAATGTCCATGATCGGTCATGTTATCAGATAAAAAAATTTTAATTCGCAGAAGTTTATCAGAAAAATCAGCATCCTACCAAATAGGAACAAAGGAAAAAAAAGTGAAATTATTATACTTTTGTGTTGCGAGGATGATAAAGAAATCAACGGACACGGAATAGCAACAGGAAATTATAACTCATAAATTTACAGACTTTATGATCCAAGATTGAAAATAAGGAAGATGTAGAGTTGAATACCATAGGCTAACTATGCAAGTAAAGTGTATGCATGTGAACTTCTTACCCAGTTCCTCTGCTTTTTTCAGCTTCTCATTTATCATTTCCTGGGTACGTGCATCAAGAGCAGGCACAGGTGCCACTCCGGGTGCTGTTGGCAGGGGTTGAGGCAAGGATGCTCTATCTTTGTTGAAGGCCTCCAAAAGAAGTGCAGACTGCCACAATTGTCACAAGCTTGGTTAAGCATATGTTACACAGCATTAAAACCATACCCTATGTCAAAGATAAGGAAATTTCGAACAAAATCAGCACTTGCATGCTATATAAATAGGTATTCCATACCTGTTTTTCTGCTCTCTCAGTTCTAAGCTTTTCAACTTCTTCAAGAGCTTGGATCTTAAAATCAGTCTTACCCTCAAGATCTGCCATAGATATATTATAAACAATATAAACCAATGCAGGCATTTATTTCCAACTTGACCACAAAGTGTAAAATAAGAAACAAAAGCAAATTAAAGAGACTCCAACCAGGCACATCTGCATTTATCCGTATATCTTCAAAAAAGGAAGCAGAAAGGATGACAACATAAAAGTGAAAAAAAAGAAAAAAGCATTGATATCATCTAATATTGAACCTGTATAATCTGCAAAGACAAGAAGATTTGTACAAGTACAAATTCCCATGTAAAACAGAGCAAACAAGTGCTAGTCAGTTGGAACTTACCGTGTTTATCAACATCTTTCAACTTTTGTTTGATCAGCTTTGAAAGTTCAATCACCTCAGGAGTCTACAATTACAAGCCCGAGTAAGAAATGGGTATCCAAGAATAAGCAGCAGGAAGAAGTAGAAAATAAATTGAGACAAGTAATGACCTGAGTGACCTCAGAGACAGAAATGGCAATGGCAGCCTTAGCATCCTCCTCATTCTCAAGACGCTTAAGAGCTCTAGCGATCTTCTTATCACACTCAACAATAAGCCTATCAATAACATCCTCCAACTCTCTATCATAGTTATCAGTACCCTTTGCCCTTGCTTCTTCGTATCTAAGATACGATTAGATTAAAACAAAACTCGAAGAGAGCTAATCAGTTCAAAAAAGAATAAAAAGCTTGCGAAAAGCATACTCTTTTCTGAGGTGCAAGGAATGAACTTTAGGGCAAGGTCCCATATCCATTTTCTGCAAAAAAGAAGAAGTGATTATCACACTGAATGGAATCGATAAGATAAGAACTGAGGGTTAGGCGTCGTACTGTTAATTGGAAGAGGTCATGAGGGCAAAGGCCAACCAAGTACATGCGACACACGTCGCGATCGTAATACTTCCGATTGACCTCGCGGACGTCGCCGTTCCGATTCGCTCCCATCAGAACATCCAGTTGTTTCCGCATAGCATCCATCTTTCTCTTTCTCTCTCAAGAACGCACACACTCCTCTACGCCTGTGTCTGTATCAATTCGATTGTAGGGTTTGTCTGTTTGGGTGATGAGCTGAGATGAGAGACGAGAAAGACACCCGAGTCGACTCCATTTGTATGCATATTACATACATAGCCTCATATCTTCACTTGGATAAGCCCAGTTGTTTCCTTGAGCCCAACTGTTTCCGTGAGCCCAATCTCAACACACCCAATATAAAAATCAGAGACCGGCGATACGGTCTGGTGGTGGATTGGTGGCATCAATTCTTGCTCTACGAGATGGTGATGATGAAGAAGGAGATGTTATTGGTGTTTGTGTTTGTGTTGTTAAGTTCCGCAGTTTTTGTGTACGGTTTCCATTCCGATGAACTTGTTGACGACGAGGAGTTTGGAATTGAGGGAGGCGTTAAACTCACTCACTCACAATACCAAGCTTCGTCTCCTCCGCCTCCGACCCCAAGGACTAAGTATTCGTCGGATCACTCGGACTCGGATTCAAAGATCCAATTTTCTCTAGACCATGCCTTTGGTGACTCTGATTTTGTTCCTGCCGGTACTTTCTCTGCTCGCCTCAAGACTTTGCATCATGGTGGCCAGGTTCTTATCTTTAGCTTCTTAAAAAGTTCCTTTCTTTTTTTATTAAAACCAACAAATCAAGGTTAAATTTTCTCGCTATTACCTCCATTGATTCTGGAACTGATGTCCTAACTGAACTCTGCTTCCTGTAGACACTCACAAAGCTGCGATTTTCAAGAAGTGCTTTTACCGATCTAGACAAGCAGAATTTTGAAGTAAAGTAGCTCCTTTCCATCCCTCGCGCCTGGTTTATACTGTTCTTTGTTTTACTTTGGGACTCTTCGTGCAACCATTCCTCTAAGATCTGGACTGTTTAACTTTTTGCAGAAGCTACTGAATGATGATGATTTCTATAGAATAAGATTGCCATCCAATGTTTTGAGCGCTCCTGGGAAGGATTATGTTGTCTCGTCTGTCAAAGCTGTAAGCTTTTTCGAATACATGCCCTTCTTGTGTTGATATCACTGCTTGTGCTTATAAGGTAGGCAGATTAATGGATAATATGTACAAGTATATTCACACGCCACCATTTTTAGCTCTTGTGCTTTTAGGGTTGAATAACTTCTGATCTAATATTCATTATACCAAGTTATTTTTGGCCTTCTTCCCCATGTCATTATGGTCTGAACTCTGAAGGCTTACTTTCTGGAGACATCCAACAACGGTTCTATAGATTTTAAATTTGAAGACTAGTGCCAAGGAAATCAAGAGGGTTTCTGCGTTGGCTTATGTAATCAAAACAATGCTACATCTATACATGCTTATATATCACATTTTCTTATATATAACTTCTGCTTATATGTAACTTGTACCATTTTAGTCGACCATGAATCCATACGGTACTAACTTCCTTTTCCTTCTACAACAGAGATGTCTTCCACGCGGGAATTTGGATGAACTTTTTGTTATAAACATGGTAATATTCCACTTAAGTCACTAATGCTTTTCTGCTTTGTCTTTCAATTATGTCAGTTCTCTTGCAATTTTTAGGTCAGTTTAACAGTAGGTTATCTATGACTATTTTACTTTGAAGTTTAATTGTTAAGGTTATTGACAACATGTGCTGAGGCTTTTGTGTTTCTAAGGTTCAGTTTTGTGATTTCACCAATGTCAGGTGACGAGTTCAATGTAATTAACCTCCTCATTTTAACATTTTTATGGTCAATGGGGTAGCATGTCAAGGAAACAAAATATTCAGATGGTATAGCATCTTTTCCATGATCTTTGTGGTCATTGCTGGCAGCGGTAGTGGTAGTGCCAGTGGTGAGGTTTTCCATTCATCAGTTTAGAGGTCTTATTAAATCAACTTATTGGTTCCGACCTTGTACTGTGGTATTCCTGTAGAATATGGCCCACCTCCAAATTAAGATCTCCAAAATTTTGAAATGGCTTGATGGAAAAATGGGATTGCGATTGGTCCTTAATTTGACATTTGGACACTTTTATAGCCGTAGTCTTCTGGCTTTGTTTATTCTCTGATTGTCTTTGTGTCTTCATTTTCTTTTCAGGATGGTGCTAATGTATTGGCTGTCAACTATGGTGCCCCTGGGGCTTGCCCTTATCCTCGACAAAAGAAAATTGTAAGCTAACCTTTTGTCTTGGTTTTTGACATTCTCATATGGTTTCATCTTACTTAGTACTTGAATCATGGGGTTTCTATCCATTTGTGATGACAGAAATCTCAAGTTTCTGATCACAGTAGGTCTTTATGAGGAACATATTAAGTTTATATCCCTTTCGTAGGGTAGCTCTCATATGTTTGTTTCTTTCTCTTGATTTAGCCTACCAAATGGTCATTCAACTCACATGCAGTTCTAAAGACTGGGGAACAAGCAGCAAGGTAAGATAATGTATTTGTCACTTATGTTTTGCTCTACATGTTTCCAATTCTCTACCCCACACTCTCTTCCTTACTTTGGAAGACTATACACTGGCTTCCCTTAGGTGTGTTTATGGTCGAATGTTCCATTTCTGTATAACCCATTTGTTCATGACTAGAGAATAGAGTTTTTACTTCTGCTGAAGGAAGACTTTTAATGCCAAGAAACAATAGACCTTTAAATAAGGCCATAGTCAGTGTCTTGCATCAATTAAAGGCCTTTCCTTTTGCTTTTGCCATTTAACATATTTGTGCTATTCCTGAGATCTTTGTTCATAATGAGGTATCTACTTGCAGAACTCCGCTGTTTGCCGAGAGTAGTCTTGCTGCAGAAAATGGGGAAGTTGAAGGTGTACAGCCACCAGAAAGATCATTCTGGGCTAAATATGTGAGTGTTCAACTAGTTAATTGTTCTCTACAAACTGCATATATTTATGGATACATGCTACTTCTCAAACCTTACTTCAGAAAGTATTGGATATATATGCTGCAATTTCACTTTGAAAATATCATGAATATCTTAATCCTGAGGAATAACACCATTTATGTAAGTTCTCTGACGGACATGCATGTATAAATCTGGCATCTTGTGTGTCTATATATATATATTGACGGTCAATGAAAGTATCGGATATATATGCTGCAATTTCATTTTGAAAATATTATGAATATCTTAATCCTGAGGAATAACACCGTTTACGTAAATGCTCCGACAGACATGCATGTGTAAATCTGTCATCATGTGTTTCTACATATATATATTGACGATCAATGGCTTTGTTGCAGTGGATGTACTTGATCCCCCTTGGACTCATAGTGATGAATGCTATAACTCAAGCAATGAATATGCCTGAGGAGCAAGTTGCTGGCCAATCAGGTTCCCAACCAGGGGCGGTAGGTCAGCGTGGGCCAAGTTCTGCTGTGCGAAGAAGATGATGATTATTCTTAGTTATGTCCTTGCGTTGGTGTACCAAGAGAGGATTGAGTTTTGTCATTAACAGCATATGGATTGTGACAGTTGACCCGAAATTTAGCTGGTGTGTTGTAAAGTTCTATTGATGATTAAATTCATAGGAACGCATGGCATGTAGTGGACATATATTGGCCAAGCGTTGGTGGACCGGAATACCCGAAAGCTATTTCATTTGGCAGAACTATGTTAAATTCCTAATACAATATGATGCTGTCTCAATCTGAAGTTCATGTCAATTTTGTCATAGCATTCACATCGCGTAAGCTTAGTTAAAACTCATAATGGTGAATCCTTTGAGAAGGGCAAGATTTGAAGGCATTGGAATTTTTATATAGACGTGCCAATAAAGGATTAAATTTGTAAGGATTTGTTTATGTTGTCCTCGACCTATTAGGATTTGGTTATGTTGTTATATGCCTATTCAGATTTGCTTATGTTTTGTTTTATTTTAATTTCCTAGTGAGGCAGGTTTTCTTGTCCAACAAGAAAAAGAAATAAGTTAACTTCAGATGAGGATTTCAATCAATCCTTTTTACTAGAATTAGGACTCTCATGTGCCACTTTAGGGGTACAAAAGGGAGGGCTAACAGATGTTTTAGGGACCAGAAACATTGCCTTTAATAAAAGCTTCTCTTAAAGAGAATGTCTTTCCTTGTTGATTAAATCTTAAGTTTTATGCTTGAATTTGGTTCGGAGATTAACCTAAAATCTCTACTTAAAGTAATCCTAGATAACATAATTGAAACATAAACGCTGCTCAACTGCTGAGCACACGAGCACAGGTTGTTACACAAGCTATTAGTATGTTTGATAATAAGATCTAATTGTCTGATTCTCGCATTCCTTTGAATATAGATGCATGCTGGAACCCCCCCTTCAAAGTTCATCCTGCACGCCAAGTAAATGAAACAGTTTTGATTAGCAGATGAATATAGTTACAGATGCTAAAGAGGAAATTTATAGAATGAGAGGTTGAATCTCACATGATCGTCATCCAAGTAATCTCGGCGATAACGCTGCAAGATGAGACATTTTTTAGAATGTTTTTGCCTTTTCTGTGTAAGGGCATTGCAGTAACTAGAGATTATATTGATTTTATATAAAGAAATCACCAATATGTATAGTTCAATGGTAGAGGAGGTCTAAGTACTCTTTTTATCTATCAAAGTTCAAGTTTTGGCAGAACCTTTGTAGTTTCTGACACGTGTATAATATAACAGCAAAGTATTAAGACATTGTGAGATGCAAACCTTATTGTATCTGTCTCTATAACGATCTCGCCTGTGTCTGTCATAGCCTCTTTCTCTTCTTCTCCTTTCACCTTCCTCTCTAGCTCTTTGAGCTTCCTGCACATGTGAGGCAAAAGTTTTAAATTTGACAAAATCAGAAGCTGATAAAAAAAAGTTGATAATAACAGTGAATGAATCTAACAACCTCTTCTTCTCGAGCCCTTCTTATCTTTTCTGCTTCTTCAAACGCCTCCTTCTCAATCTGAACTTCCAATAAAAGATTGCAAATTAGCTACTATATCTTTGCCTCCACTTGTGGTATAATTTTCACAAAACCAAAGTTTTGAGAAGTACTTGCCTCCCTGTTTGCCAAAACTTCTTGGACCACTTCCTTTGCATACTGGGGATCATCACATATCAGAATATTGTCAAAAACTGATCCAGCTTTTACCTGCATTCCACATCATAATAGGATAAGAACTTGTTTTGTAATATCTATTGAATGGAACACAGAATTTAGAGAATCTGTAAACCAGAAAAGTTGACACTTTTCAGTTTCTTTACCTGCCATACATCAATACCAACATACTTAATTGGCTTAAGCACATAAAGGTCAGGGTCATCTTCAAACTCTGGACACAAGGTAGAGCAGAAATGGATAAGTGCTCGGAATTTCTTTTTCATACTAAGTTGTTGCTGTAAATAGATTAGCAGATCTAGGTATGAAATGAATACCTGGGTTATCCACATATGGTATCTTCCACTTCCCTTTGTAATTAGGGTTCTTTATTTTCTGCAGCTTTATAAGAACTTTCTCCATGAGAGTGAAGAAGCTTTTAGCATTATAACTCTATAAATAGCCAATTACCATACCTTAGACTTCCATGGTCCCTTATAAGCTGGATTTGGTATCTTTGGGGGTGTCCAAATACCATTCTCTTCTTCATCCCAATCATCAGGCTAATTAATCATACATGATGGTGCACATAAGCTTTTCTTTACTAGTCTTGTTATGACTCCTAAAGCCAATGGTAATGAAACAACAAACTAACTCCATTTGAAGAGCATAACTAGACTTAAAAGATCAATCAGTCTAGTTGTGGTTCTCCCATGGAGTTCAGTTACAACTAATCAACTCACCTGTTTAGCTTTTGGATCAGGAATTTCTTTCAGAATAGAATCATAACCCTGCATTATCAAGATAATACCAATTAAGCACACATCATAAGTTGATAACATTAGAAACAAGTAAAAGCAAGCACAAGATGTTTGGTGCATACTTGGGGCTTGATAGCATTAGGATCCTCAATGTACTCCCTGTCATCCCAGTCTGCAGGCTGTGAAAACGGGAAGGAAACAGTTAAAAGTTATAGCATCAAAGTATGTTCAAGTGTGGAATTGTTTAGTAATCTAAAACCAAAATATCAAGCTTTAATTACAGAATCTCTAAACCTTTTTGGCATTAACATCTCTAATTTTCCTCGGTGGAAGTATATCCCAATCTGTATACAGGCTTCCATAATCCCTTTCACGACCATCGATTAGGATGGTGTAACTTGCATCAGGCCTTAGGATAAACGTATAGAAATGTGTCAACTTGTCAGTTTCACATTCCAAATCCTTCCTAATAGGATACTGCTGACCCTGGTAAGAGAGAATAACATGCAACTTCTTCTTTTGTGTTCCACAGATGTCTGGTCCAAACATCAGACTGCAGAAATTGGCAATTAAGGTCAACAGCAAATCTTTATAACAGGATAAACAATGGGAAACAAGAAGAGAAGGAGGAAGGCGGGGGAGATAGATATGAGTTCAGACGGATAAACGATAACTTTAGCAGTAGTGTCCTAATATATAAGACAACCAATGAATGAAATGACTCAGGTTTAAAACATAAAAAACAGATACTTAAGTGCAGACAGGGGTTCCAAAAAGAGCTTACTTCATGTGACACAGCCATACTCACATTATAGCAACATAAAAGAAAGAAGACAGACCTGAATGGAGTGTCTCCGCTGAATTTTTTTTGATTTACAAAACCCGAGAGAAGCTTGATGTAACCACCACCACACTCAATGTCCTGCTCAAACCTGATCGAGTACTGAAGGACCAATGTTCTATTCTTGTTGTTAAACTCTGGTATCTTTGCAGATATTGCAAAATGTCTGGCATCGGTGGTTGTCTGAATACCTGTATGATCCGATACAATAAACAGTCTTCCAACCGTTAGAATAATGGCATTTGTTTTGCAACTGAAATGCAGAAAGGAAACAAAAAAGAATGAAGTATGTGATAGCTTAATTATCAAGATTCTGCCATATAAATAGAGATCTAAAGAAGCAGGAATCAATGGCTGCTTCTTTTTCAGCTAACGCCAGCCTCTGAACATTCCTAATCTTGCTTTTCATTTGTCTGTTTTATCAGGTGATACTATACAATCTACCTGCTCTGACATAAAATTTCTCAAGTAGTTCTTGTATCAATAATCGAAGAAATAGAGTTTCTTTTCAGCGACGTAGCAGAACTGAATGAGATTCTTCAATTGAGATTCAACAAAAAGCGGAAGGATTTGGAGTCCTAGAAAATGATCAACAAACAAATCTGGGGGTGATACCTTTGTCATCTGGATCTCCATGCCACTTTCCAGCTGTGTGTTTGAACGAACCTGCTTTTCCTTCACTTCTCTTCCAATCAGATTTAACCCAACGGCTTTGCCACTCATCTGTTTCCAATATACAGGAGAATTCAAAGTCAGACGTGCACGAAATTTAAGAAAAGATGAGGTGAACCCAAGTTCAGTCAATCTAAGAGTTCATTATTTCAGAAATTGATTCAGAGATCAAGTTAAAGATTGCCAGAAAAGCCAAGTTTTACACTTTCACTGTAGAAAATCAACAGTAGGAGACTGATATTGCAGTAATGGCAGGATTTATACGACTAAAGTTAAGGAGAGGCTCTCTCAAAGATGGAGTCTTTGTTAGTTCTTGTAGCTTCTAAAGAACAAGTGGGCTAGGATTTTTAGTTTTAAACGTTACAAGAAACAGCATGTTAAGTAGAGAGACATGAAAAGCTAAAGAACAGAAGAAGCACGTAGCGATCATATACTATATATACTATAATAAGACAGCAAAGAGTTTCAAGTTCCAAGATCATGATCCAATTATAGTTAGAGGTAGTTAAAGTCATAGAGAAGTTACCGTCAAAGGTCTCTTGGAAAATGATCTCGGAAGCTGAGAAATGAAGCAGACACATAAACAACAACAACAATACTGAAATACAGGTAAGCCCCTCTGCCATTTTAGCAGATAAAGGAAAGGAAATGCTTCTCCACTCGGAGTTGCGGCTTGTTTAGAGTTATATAGAAATGACAATGGCTTGAAATAATAAACATGAGAGTAGAGTATGGTGCGTTGACTGTCATTTCATAAACACCTTTCAAAGTCTTCTCTTTAACTTGAGAGTAGAGTATGGTGCGTTGACTGTCATTTCATAAAGACTTTTCAAAGTCTTCTCTTTGTAAGTCTATGGACCTTCATCGCGAGAGTGAAGAAACAAGTTTGTGATGCATTGCTCCGTAAATCGACCAACCAGATTTGAGGGGATCATCTTTTGGCCAATCAAACTTCTCAGATGATACAGCCATGGACATTACTTTTCCTCTTGAAGACTTGGAGAGATCCAAACCTTGACTCTTGCTATTTCTAAGCTCGAAGCCCGAAACCGGCTCGATCTATTACCGTCCCGGGTTCTTATGTCCAATATATGTCATACAACTATGAGAACTTTGTATGCAATCCTACTGAAAGAATCTAAGATTCTAATCAATACAAACACAACAGGTGATAACCGACAAAGTTTTTATTGAAGAAAATGCACACTGTAGGCAAAACGAAAGTCTTTACCAGTGGTTTAGCTCATCCACCACTACAATAACCAATAGGAAGGAAAGAATACAAAGTCTTAACAGGAAAATAATCCTCTTGAATAAGAATTAGGGAACAGAGAGACCAAAGGGAATCTCAAACATTCTTCCAAATTGAGATTTGGCCCTAATAACAAACTAAAGTTGCTATCTTCCTTTCACTATTTTGCCTGCGGGTGTGAAGCTATAAAATCAACAGCCATATTGATAGAGTTGATCTTGTCAGCTTCATTATCTGGGATCTCAAACTTAAATTCTTCTTCAAGGGCCATAACAATCTCCACAGCATCTAGACTATCCAATCCAAGATCACTTTGGAAATGAGCATTTGTTGTAACCTGCAAAAGGAAAAGATGATATATTATGAACAAGACAATCACAGAGCATGATGCATACTTGCAAGATCCAAGTATGTCACTAAAAAAAAACACACGATAATAAACTGAATCAGAAATGTAAATGTCATGAATTATTCACGAATGAGACATTTGGTGCCACTACAGCATAGTAGGGAGAGAGATTCTGATCAGGAAGTCACCACAAGTATATTTCACATCAATCTAGTTTTGAGCCAAGCATAAAAACACAGTGAACATAATTCAGAAAGTGACTGAGGTAGTTTCACTAGTTAAGTGATACTAATGTGTTATTATACAAGTCCCCTACTTTCATGATAGCAGTTCATTCTTATGAACTTCCATTTGATCATGCCTAAATATTTTTTAACTGAGTTGAGATGTTCAAACTTTTAACATTCACCGGCCTGTCGCGAAAATTTTTCCATTGGGTTAGAGGCTAAAACTTGCAGCAGAGATGCCAGGACAAATATGCCTAGATAGCTGCCAAACACAGATATCGCAACTGGAACCAGTAAATAGAGTGTAAGGATTGAAACAAATAACGAACGGCTTTCCTTATCTCTTCCTAGGGACTTTGTGAATCAATGGCGAAATAATACCTAAACGTAGTCCCTTATTACTTCAGCAGCCATTGAAACAACCTTGAAAAGGTCTGCATTGCTTTGCTCCACTAAATGAACCGTATACCTTCCAAAGATTAAGTTTTGGAAATGACAAAAGGAACAAGGATTGGCGTAAAACCACAAAAACCATCAATTGGGAATAGAATAATCACAGCTCTGAATTCACCACATAACACCACCTATAATATAGGGCTCAAAAAGGTTACGTTTAACCTCCACTGTCTTCTTTTACTTCTTCTTCTCCTCCAATGCTAGTATTATCATGTAATAAACGCAATTTCACAGGAATTTACGAACCCAGAAAGCGGAAAAGGGAAAGGAAGAGAGGTACCTTGGAAGGATCAACCTTTTGGAAGTTTTTGACGACGCAGATTACACGATCAGTGACCTCAGATTTGTCGAGGAAGGAACCTCTTAGCTCATCGGAGAAACGTCGAATAAAGGAGTTGAAGAGGGGAGGTCCTTCAGGGTTTTGAGGGAAAGAGCGTAGTGGTACGTTCACTCTAAGGTAGCTTAGCAAAGCTGCTCTCCCCTTCGCCGCCATTTTCAGTTTTACTACAAACTGACACGCCTCTCTATCGCTCTAACGCTAATACTCACAGTGTGCTGAGTTGCCAAAGGAGAAGAGTGAGTCGTCGTCGTTTCACTGTTCAACTGAATTTTCTTTTTTAAATGAATATGTTAAGCCTTAAAGACAATCCCAAGTTTTCCAAAAACCTACAAGTTCTGTCACCTTAATCCTTATACTAGTGACAACAAAAGTGCTTATTGAGGGCACAACCGGTTAATAGGAATTAACACATTTCAATAGGAGAGTTGTGCTGAAGTTTCTGCTTTTGTAAACTGATATGTAGCCTGATTTGTTGTACCAATTGTTTACAAAACTGTTCTTTACGAGTGCTTTTATCTTGAAAAGTCACGAGGTTTCTGTGATCTCAAGCTGTCGTGTCTGTCAAAGATAACATTATCCAAAAGCATTTGCTAGCAGTGCCGTTTCTGTAGTTTAACATTCAGATCTGTTTGTTGTTCAAGTTGTCTATATCAACGGCTAACTTGCATCCGTTGAGAAGCTCTGTCCAAATATCTCTGATGTATTGACATTTAAAGAATAAATGCTTAATAGATTCCTCAACACCTCTTTATATACAACACAAGTTGGTAAGTTATGTGTATTTGGCAATTCTATATATTGTTCTTAACCTGCCTTTCATAGCAATCTATAGTGTAAACGCTACTCAAGGCATAAGATAACTTGACTGTTAGCTTTGGTCCATGTTAGCATGAGAAGATGTTTGAACGTTAACATCTAGCAAGAAGAATTCGTATACTTGCCATCATATGAGTGTGTTCAAACGTATTTGTCAATTTTAGAATTGCACTGAGCCCCACATATTTCATTAACAAGTGAAATGAGAAGTGTTGTATTCTTAAATATTGCTTGAAATGTAAAACATGAATGGGCATTTTGAATTATCTAAACCAACAACAAAAAAATGTCGTGCAATAGCAATTGGTCTTGGACTTGGGAGAAAATAGGAAAAGCCTTTTGTGTGTTCATAATTTCAGAGAGGAGTGAATTTGGCTCCAACTTCCATAATCTTTTGTTACATTCTGTAAGGAAAGGTATTTGTCTCCATCCCATTCATTTTCCTAATTTACACACTAAAGAATAACCAAAATCTCTCTGTTTCTGAATTCTAACAACTGTGTACTTATCTAGGCAGGGACTGAGTCCATCAATCATTGCTCTTCCTTCAGTCCAGGTAAAAAAGAGTCACTATTTTCCTCAGGTTTTTGGCCTCTTGACATGTTTCCATCAACAACTTACTGTCATGGAAGGCAAAGCATATCACTTGCTGAACATGTGATATTATATCCATGTTGCATAGCCTGCATTTCCACCATCCATCAGACAGTAATCATAAATCTTAAAAATGATCAATATATTAGGTCGAAGTCAAACCTGCTGGCTTCAATCAAAGGTAGATGGTCATTGTGCGGTTTCTCTATCACATTTTGCACCTACAGATAAAAAACCATAAGTATTTAATACCAAAAGGGTTGCTTTACAGCCCGAAAAGAATAAATTGATTTTAGTTTCTACTTTAGCCAGCAACTCCTGACTCTCAGGTGGCTGCTTTTTCAAACTCTGAGGCAGGATTACTGTAAGTAACTCCGGCTTCTCTGCTCTCAAAGCACCTCTGATGACGGCTGCATTTGTCCCAGATGCACCTGACGTATAAATGTGGTTTTTCTGCAAATAAAGGATATGCAGCAACTTCTGAAGCAATGGAAACATCCGACTCTTTAAAGTTTTTAAGGTCGCAACTCATCATCATGCAAGACTCCGCTCAAGAATTACTCACTACCGTGTACATACTTATGTAGAGTTAAAAGGTTTTCCAAATATCTTACAGTTATAACCAAAGCATAACTAAGAATCTCAATGAGTTCTTGATGCATGAAGCCCATATTCCTAGTCCCAAAGAAGCCAATAGCTCTAGGCCCTTGTTGTTGAATGGCCAATAACTCCTGTAAATAATCCAAAGATATTCGTTGAAAAATTATAACGAAAGTCCTAACACTCGCAAAAGAAATAAGGAATATGGTTGCGGGTGGAATCAATCATACAAAAGGCTGCATAAATCTTATGATACAATTTAACGTAGTATATGATAGCCAACCATAAAACCTGTAAATCAAGAAGAATGTCAAATTATAGATGATTTCATATTTAATCATCTAAAGAAGGTCAATCAATTTCAGTAATACTAATTTGAGAACAAATCATAACTAGGAGTTGAAATATTCTGATCCTAGAGACTGCAAGTCAGTTTCCTTAAAGATGACTAGCAGTTGCAGTAAACTTAAGATAAACAATATTGAACAAATATTTAGACGCCATCCAAAGGAAATACAATCGGGTGTTGGCTGTTAAAATAAATAATCGACCTACAAAAATTCAACATCTAGCTTGTAAAAAAAATTGAAATATATAAACCTGTAGATAATCTACATCAGGTACAGGTTTCATCTCTGCCATCACAGCTGTGCCTGAACCTTCCACAAGCGTTTGCGCTTGAGATGGGATTTGGAAGCCAGTATCCTCATTGGAACCAAACTTGCAGACCAAATTTTCCTCATCAGCTCCCCAGCCATCCAAGTCTTGAACTCTTCTCACGTATCCACAATGCCACTATTTCCAGTACATAAAAACAGAGCCCCTGGGAGTAAATCATTAGTGAAAACCAACTGCACATAAAGAGTATTGAGGAGCAAATTCTCAGCAGAGTATTCACACATTTTCATTACCATTTTTCTTTTGTTCCTTAAAGTAAAATATCTTAACATCTAGAAAACTTACGTAAGCTTAGCCTGCTTGATCACCACCATTAATTAGCATAACACACGAAAAGGGCTGAAGATACATGTATATCAACTATAATCCTAAGAGATAATGTAGATTCCAAATGAAGAAATTCGTTGAGAAGTCAAAGACAAACATTTAGGAACATGTTTCAACACGCATCAGGGCATATGCAAGTTTAACAGAAAACTAATCAACTCAGAAGGCCAAAACTTCCATCATCATAAATTGGATCGATAAATTACCAAAAGAAAAGGAATCATCCTAAAAATGGAGCCAAAAGAATCTGACAAAGAACTAGATTGCCTCTAACAGACACAAATACAGAAAGAATGCATCTTAAACTGATCAATGGAAAGCCTCCAGATCGACACAAAATTCTCCCTCCACTACATCCAAGCTTCCAACCTGTAAATTCACATCCCATGCTTACTGTCCTTGTATCAGAATCGACCACTCTCTTCCAACAATTCCAAATACTTTTTGACTATTGTTTTTAAATGGATGAGATGGAGGTTTGGGAGGTCAGAAAAAGTCCTCTTTCTTTTCATTTGATATGCTGATTCGATTCCCACTAAGCGAAAAATTTTAATGGAGGATAACCTTCACAGTTATATTGAGGACAGTAAACACAGAAAGAATGCATCTTAAACTGATCAATGGGAAGCCCCCAGATCAACACAAAATTCTCCCTCCACTACATCCAAGCTTCCAATCTGTAAATTCACATCTCATTCTTACTGTCCTCGTATCAGAATCAAATCCTCTCTTCCAACAAATCCAAATACTTTTTGACTATTGTTTCTACATGGATGATATGGAGGTTTAGGAGGTCAGAGAAACTCCTCTTTCTTTTCATTTGATATGCTGATTCAATTCCCACTAAGCAAACAAAATTAAATACTGTATAACCTTCACAGTTAAAGGTCATGAGCTATATCGAGATATGCATCATTAATAAATGTTGAAGACATTTCCATATTTGACACAATTACTCTAATGAAAATCAGATATTAACTAAAATCAGTAATCTATCAGCTTATTTATTGCTCCCTTTAAATGCCAGTAGCTTTTCAACCTTGATGTCTTAGTTTTCAAACGGAAATGATAAATATATCTGAGAAGGTAACTTCCATATCTTCCACTTCAGTTATAGTATCCAATATAAAATTTACATGTGCCCTGTTCAGGTCATCAGTAATGTGAAACCCTAATGCAGACACGATGTAGAAAATATGTAATGGCCTAAATAGGTATTATCATCATAAAGCCGCCCCCAATACTCCCACCTCACTCGCAGTGAAACCCTCACAGATTGTTTTTCTTTTCCTAAGCTTTTCAACAGAAATCGCAATCACATATTGATAAATGAAAGTGCATGAATGTGCTTGTTGATCAGTGAATGCATTCACCTCTCAAATGCAAACCCCCTAAATTGAACTTAAACCTAAAGAGATTAGCGTTAAACATACATAATCATGTTAAAAACACTTCGAGTAGGTTTTCCAAAACTTACTCTAAACGAGTGGAGACCATCATTCATCGTATATAGCACACACTATTACTACATCAAACAACCTTTCTAGTGCTCCATGCTTCTAGACAAAAGTATCTGCAAGTGAAGTTCTCTTCTGAATCTTTCTTTTGCCAGCTTAGTTAGAAAGCTATATACTTTCTTATTACAATGGTCTAAAGGGAACTAGGAAACCAAAAGGTACAAAGAAATGAACCTGGCCGATGACAAATAAGCATCATAACAAACCTTTAAACTAGCAAGAAGGAGGTTAATCTTGACACAACTAAACCATCAACATACATTTCATTCATATGTTCCAATTCCAAGAATAAACGATTAGTCACACTCGAAGGCAATTCATAAGACTATCTTCTTAATCTGCAACTCCATCAAACGGGAAGAAGAGCCTTGTTCTGTCCATTGTATCCTATAAAAAACAAATATTTGCCAGACAGTACTCGACCTCAATATATCACACTTCCGACTAGAATTAAGAAACCAAAAATTGAGACACTTCTTAAAGCACAGTTGAAACAAGAAACGAGCATAAATTGAGCATTCCCCTCAAGGATGCACACAAGCACCATCAAAAACACAGTTGAGCACCATCTTCATATAATTCAAACGAAAAAAGATTAAATCTTCAAGCCCCAGAACCGGACGATATAAAGATGATCATAGGTACGCATGCAGATAGAGAAAAGAGTGTTCATGTGCTTGTGAAAAAAAAAAAAAAGAAGAAGAAGAAAGGGGTGGGAAATACCGTTTGGTTGGAGAGACAAGGTTGCTTATTTGGTCTTGCAGAACACAAGTAGCCAAAACTAGGGTTGGATGTTCTCAGGGGTTTGGAGTGAAAATCGAAGGAAGAAGACAAATGAGAGGAAAGGAAAGAGGTTGTTGTGGTGGTGGTGGTCAACAAAAGCTTCATGGGAGTGGGTAATGTTGTCCACATCTCCTTCTTGACTTGGTTTCTCTCTTAAACTCCAATGCCCTGAAAGCTGAAATCTTTCTGGGCAGTCTTTTTCTTCTACTATTCTCCTTTTTTTCTTTCTTTCTTCTTTTTCCCAGGAAACAAAAAGAAAAGCAGCAGAGACTGAAACAAGATGCCCAGACAGGTAGAGAGAGAAAAGTGTGCCTGAAGAAGGACCCAAAGCAGAGGAGAGGAGCTGACAAATTGTTTTGTTATTGGTAGATATTGAAAGAGATAATACTTTCCCTTAAAAATAACTTTTATTGTATAATGAAAATTTAAGGAAAAAGGTTTCCTTCCTTTTCTGCTAGCCTTTTCTTTTTCCTTTTTCTTTATTTACTAATAATATTTAAGAGTTAAGACAACAAATTCTTTAGATTGACTTCCAACAGAATCTACTGACTTTCAAACCTGGCCTTCTTAGTTCTTACATTTGTCTTTGCAGCGTTCATCTTCTTTTTCTAAAAATTCAAAGAAATTCTTGTTAAATGTAACTTCTGTCTTGAAAACTAAGAATTAGATTTCATTTCAACAAAGAGAATAATTCATAATGGCTAGTAATGAATATTCTTATCTTTCCTTTATCTTTCAATATGCTGACAAGGGAAATATTCATACCCAATACTGAAAAATGAGACTATTGGCAACTTTAAAGAAATTTTGACTAAGACTGAAATTGAAGTTATTGTTTAAGAATATCATTTCTTTTATAAAAAAAATTAAAATTTGCCATCTTTATGGAACTCTGTAACAAAAAATCGAAGTTAATGTTACACAAAGAAAGGTGTTCCAAGACGCGTGGGTGGCACTTGGGGCGATGAAGCCGAGGTATTGTCTTTGCTTGTGAGTCCGTTAAAAATGCAAACAGCTCCTCCACCTCCAACCAACACACCAAATCTAGAGATTGCCAGAAGCCTTGAATTGAAGCAAAGATGGTCGCTTTGCTGTTCATTTGTCTTTCACTTTCGCTTTTCGTTGCCTTTTCACTCTTTAAGTTCATCACCCTCGAAGGTACTTCCCGCCACCGCCTTCCTTTACAGGTTTCATGAATTTGGTCTCTGTTTCTTCATAAAAGTTTTTTTTTTTTGGGCTTGTACATGGGTTGAGAAGGCGATTTGACGTTGATGTCAAAGAAGCGTGTAAAGCGCGAGGAAATTGAGGATAAGGTTGTTGTTCACCCATTACATTTGTTTATAAAACATTGTTTTTTTCTTTGCTCGGATTAGCGTTTTGATTCTTATTCTTTTCTTTCGTTAAGGTGGTTTGGATTACTGGAGCCGGCAGAGGAATAGGTAGGGGATGATCGTCCTCCTCCTTCTTCTTCTTCTGCTTCTTCTTCTTCTTCTTTCTTTTTCTGACTTACAATTAATCTCAAGGAAATTTGATCTTTTTTTTGGCGGGTACATGGATGTGGATATAGAAAGAACAAAATTTTGAGTCTTAGTGAATGCCAGGTGAGGTTCTTGCTAAACAATTGGCGAGTTTAGGTGCCAGGCTTATTCTTTCTTCCCGGAATGAAACTGAACTGGAGCGAGTCAAGAGCCAACTTTCAGGTTTCTCTGCCATCTCAAGTCTCGTTAAACCCTTCTACTTCTTTGCGGGTAGACTATCTGTTTGTCATGTGATGGGGTCTGCTTCTGCAGGTAAACATGCACCTCAAGAAGTGAAGGTTTTACCTTTGGACTTGGCATCTGGTGAAGATTCGCTTAGGGAGGCTGTAGAGAAAGCAGAGTCATTTTTCTCTGGTGCTGGTGTTGATTATATGATTCATAATGCAGCTTTTGAGCGCCCTGTAAGTTAGTTCTAGATGTATACCAGCTGCTGGTATTGCTAGCTGCTTGAAATGGTTACAATGATTTGTGTTTTGACTCCTATGCTCTTTCCGTGGTTTGTGGGTGGCAATTGATATGGCTTAAGAGAAATCAGAAGGAGATCAATGTGACATGCATTCTTGTAGCTGTAAACTGGTTTTGAGTGCTTTTGGGTTTTTGTACGGGATAGTGATGAATGAATATGGAACTTATTGGCAAGCATTTCAAATAAACTTTTTAACCTAACCTACTCTTGTTCTGTGGCAGAAATCTTCAGCTTTGGATGTTACTGAGGAGAGTCTTAAGGTATTAGATGAAACCTTTTCTGATGTTTTTCTCTGGCAGATTTGTATTGGATTCCATGACTCATTCCACGCTATGATGCGTGCATAGAGGCAGAGGTTAATAATAATGAGAAGCTTTTGCACAAAAATTGTAATATAAAAGTTGGTCCTATTTTCATTGAGGTTTCTATACAGAAATTAGTAATGATGCTTCCTTTTTGGAGTAGGCAACATTCAACATCAATGTTTTGGGGACATTATCTGTTACACGCTTACTGGCAGCTTTTATGATAAGGCGGGGAAGAGGTCATTTTGTTGTGGTACGTTAAAACCATCGATGATCCATTAATGTTTGTATTCTCTGGTTGTGAAACGGTTATGAAACATGGAATCTATGCAGAAGGATTACAAAAGTTCTGCTTGGATGGTCCTTATCATCGGATTGTCACAAGTGGTGTTACCAAAAATTTTATCCCTTGTCTAATGTTGTTAGCTAGTATGGTGATGAAGTGAATCAATATACACGTGTTAAAACTCTAGTTGGGAGGGGAATAGGGGGTTGTAATAGAGGACACCACTGAGGGAAAGAACATTAAAACATTTTGAAAGAGCATATAACTCTTGAAGTTCGATGCAAAAGATTAATGACGAGTAAGATTTGCATATCATTAATAGCTTGATTATCCTAAGGAGCTTATTTCAAGGGCAGATTTCTTTAGTATATGGCTCTGAATACTGATTTTGGATATCCATCTATAGAATGATAATTGTTCTGTTTCTTCAGTTAGTTAGAGTGTAAATGATGGTCTCGGATTTCTTAGAATGTCATTTTATTGTTTGCTTGCTTTACGTGCAGATGAGCAGTGCTGCAGGGAAGGTGCCGAGCCCTGGTCAGGCTGTATACTCTGCTTCTAAATTTGCTCTAAATGGATACTTCCACTCCCTACGATCTGAGGTACATTATTACTACTATCTTGAGCTTAGAAGAAATAGAGAAACATCAATTGTCCTTTGACTGTAAGTCTTCCAATGTTTAACCTACGACCTTATTACTGCACTACTAAGGCAAACAATAGCCATGTACAGTAGTATTTCGTATGTTTGTGGTGCCTTAGGATGGTTTGCTGAGTTGGGCTCTGCCACATAAATAGACAATGTGAAATCTATCAAGAGCATTAAGTACGTACTATTTCTTATGTCGAAGCAAGTAACTAAGAGGAAATAAGTGCAATAGCCTACCTCAGTTGCTGGTGTAAAACTGGCTCAAGGACCTATTGTTTCCTATTGGTAGTGTTAGATACTGATTTCGTCGTTTTGGTGGATGATATTTGTAGCAAATATTAATTCAGTAGAGATTATCCTAGAACAGCATGCTACATCCCACTATCTATTATGACCTGGACCTTGTCATATCCTCTGCATCTTACAAGCATATAAATTCATGTGCCATTTTAGCTCAATCAGAAAGGAATTAAGGTGACTGTTGTTTGCCCTGGACCAATAGAAACGTCACAAGATCATGGAAAAACAACCTCTGGAAAGAAAGTTTTTGAGGTTAGCTTCCCAACTTTGATGCTGACATGCTATTAATGCAAATAAAATTGGTTTTAACAGATAAATTACATTCTACCTGCATTCTTTGGAGAACTAAAGTTTGTGAACAGCAAGGATTGCAGGTATAATATTGCAAATGACGCAATATCCAGAGATTTTCTTCCTGACATCGTTTCTTTGTGGTCCAGCCGTTTTCTTCATTTGATTTCTCTAATGCTGCCTATGAGATCTGATTCAACTATGTCAATGATTTGACAGAAGCGTGTGTCATCAGCTAGGTGTGCAGAATTGACTATTATTGCTGCCACCCATGGTTTAAAGGAAGCTTGGATATCGGATCAGGTATTCCATTTAAATCTGAAATTCCTTATGCATGTAAACTTTTTCTATCTGATCCCGTTACTTCGTTGCATGACTATATGATCATTTTTCTTTAATAAAATGAGATGAGATGTCCATGATGATAACTTTCAAGAGAGATTAGTGTATCCGGGGAAGATCTTCTAGTAGAGTTTTTATCATTTGCATTGTGATTAATGGAAGTTCTGATATTTGCTCGTGTGATCTTTTCTGCTTTGTTTTGTAAAGCTGTTGCTGCCAAATTCTTGCTTATTCACTTGTAACCTTTTCTGCTTATGTTCAAATCTTAATATTTGTGCTTTTTTCGCTCTACACAGCCGGTACTAGTCGTTATGTATCTAATGCAGTATCTGCCAACAATTGGCTACTGGCTTATGGACAAGGTATCATATCTAAGCTCATCTATCTGCAATTAAACATTTATGCCCTCCACGTTTCTTGAATTTTGAAATGAAATGCCATGATTTTGGGAACAGTTTTCATGCAAACTCAAGGCACCAAATGCTCTTTTTTACAGTTTTCTTAAGAGTCTTCTATGCTTTATTGTTTATGATGGAGTTGAACTCATTACTCATGATTTAAATGGCTCAGATTGGTGGGAAGCGAGTAGAAGTTGCTGCTCAAAAGGGAAACACCTACTCACTGGGCTTGTTATTTGGGAAGAAGAAGGCAACTTGATTGTCTGTGTTTGCAAAGCTCTTTTGTTTTACGTTGCCAAGACAAACCCTTTGTAGTTTGTCTTTAAATAACTGTGAATTTCTCCAACAAACTGGTTTAGATCCTTTGCTCTGTAACAAACTTTATACAGTTCTGCCAAAAACTACATCTGACTTTACGTCAACTGATCAAGAAATTTCATAGTTTAACCATTGGGGTTGAGTTGGTACAGAACAATGAAATGAAGCTTATACTATGCTCTATAATGCTTAATGACAGTAGCTGTGATACTCATGATCATCCAAAAGTTAAACATGTAAATGTAATCAGTAGATTACAACCTATAAAACGTATCCCTCTACTTCACTTGACTCCATTTTTGGATAATGTCTCGGCGAACTTGTACTTGAGGTAAGCTTTGATGAAGGGTTCAAGTTCTCCATCCATTACCGACGTAATATCAGATGTCTCATGCCCTGTCCGCACGTCTTTGACAAGCTTGTATGGATGGAAAACGTAGTTTCTAATTTGTTGCCCCCACTCGGCCTTCACAGCATCTCCTCGTATTTCCTTGATTTCTGATGCCCTCTGCTCCTCAGCTATGACCAACAGCTTTGCTTTTACGCGGCTAAGAGCCTTGATCTTATTGGCTAGCTGAGTTCTTTCTTCTGCATTTCCGAAGAAATGGTAAACAGTTATGTAGAAGTGTGAAGATTTTACATAAGAAAAATGAACTCAGAGGTTCAATCTCAAATGAAAAGCTCGTTTGTTCACTGCAGGAAGAGGATTTTGGTTGCTTGTTCTATATTTGATCAGTTTCCGAAACTAAACTGAAGATTTAACCCAAGCTCATATAGTTTCCTCCCTGTACATGTCAAAATCCTGACATACATATTCATTCTTCACAATATAGCTCTATGAGGCCTACTGTACCTGTGCAGCGAACGGTGACACCTGTTGGGGTGTGAGTAATTCTGACAGCAGTCTCGACCTTATTGACATTCTGTCCTCCTTTCCCACCAGCCCTGGAGAAACTTATTTCAAGGTCCTCTTCAGGTAGGTCTACATTTGTTGATTCTTCTGGCAGAAGAGGCATGACTTCGACACCAGAAAAGCTTGTCTGCCAAAATAACTTTCACATTAGGACATAAAACAAGACAATCAGGGATCAGACATTCCGCTGCTAGGAAAGCTCGTCAACCTATGTTGTTGTTCAAAGTTGATGTCATAGATCAATAAGCAACAAAATTTCAAAGAAGTCTATTTTAGGCTATGTTTTGTTAGACGTAAAGTTTTTAATAAAATAAAATGGAATGGTTTATAATGGAATGGAATATAAATAGATGTAATATAAGAAAATTATTGTTTGAGAACGATGGAAAAGTTCATAATGTAATGTAGTGAACTGTTATTTGGAAGAAGGGTTCATAATGTAATATAGTAAACTTTTGTTTATCATTTTACATTCTTTTCTAAACTCTCCAAATCAGAAGTAACTTATTTTTACTGTTTAGGATATAATGAAATGTAATATGAAACCTTCCCTTCCCTTTCCCTTCCATCCTATTGTATTCCATTTCATTATATACCTTCCTCCCAAATGATAGAACACTATTTTATTTCATTTCATTCCATTAATAACCACCCAATTAAACATAGTCTTAAACTTCCTCATCTCTTAAACGAACAACAGAACTAAATGTTAAAGTTACCTGACGGAGACCTTTGGCATTGAAAGGAGATTGTCTCACAATTCTATGTGTTCCTTTCTCTCCTGATAAATAACCATATACATAACGACCTTCAACTTCTACTGTGGCAGACTTAATCCCAGCTTCTTCTCCTGGGGATCTTTCAACCACCCTTGTCTTATATTTCTGCTTCTCTCCCCACCTCACGTACATCCTAAGAAGCATATCAGCCCAATCCTGCACTGAAAGTCATGAAAAAGGTTTTTTTCACAAGCAAAGTGACAAAGAGTACTTGGGACTTTACCATAATGACAGACAAAAGACTCAATCTCTTTTTAGATAAGAAGGGTGGTGATGTACAAGTTTAGAGGATAGGCAGTAATGGGAAGGACTTCTAATGGTGTAACCTATCACAGATATTCGATCTTCACATACCTATTTTGAATTGACAGTTTTAGAGAGGCAAATACCCTTGTTCTTTTTTTGTGATACAAGAGGATATATGCATAGATTGGTCCAGATCTTCACTGAAAGTAATTAAAAAGGCCATAATTTATTTTGACAAGTTCACAAGGACCAAGGAGTAGTACCTGTGCATCGGTACCTCCAGCCCCAGCTGTGATGGATAAAACAGCACCTTCTTTATCATAGGGACCAGAAAGCAGTTGAGTCAACTCGAAGCGATCCAATGCCTTGTTTAATTCTTTAATGATAATGATAGCTTCTTCAAGGAGCCCTCCATCTATGGCATCCATTTCCTCTGTTAAATTAACAATAGTTTCTGCATCTTCAACCTATAGAGATCATTTTGTTTCCATTAGTAACGAGGATTCAGAATATGAAGACTATTCCGTTATCAACGGAAAGCTGCCTTAGAGATTGAACGTGGACTGACTTAACCAACTTATATTACCTACCTAGCTAATCATATGTACAGCAAAATTCATTCAAACTCAAATGCAGATATAGAAAACAAAGCGCAGACAAAATGCATACATGAGAGAACAAAGAGTTGAAATCCACTTACTGATAAAATATAAATATCTACATCCTAAAAGATTACATCTTTGGAACTACCTACTCTTAAAAGGCAGTTCTTCAGTTAAATTCGAATGATCTGATAAAGAATCTTCTATGCGCGACTCTTAACTTAAAGGAACCAGAGTCTCTTAACAATTTTTGGACCCGCAAAGACACAATGATCGACAAGTGCTGCTGAATTTCATACAAAAGCATCATATATGAATGACAAACGAACCAGAGTGCTTCTATCTGACTAGACAAAGATGATAAGATCCTCACCTTTCTCTGGAAATCAGTGAGCAACTTGATCTTATCCTTGACATCAGTCATAGCCAAAAGGGTTTCTTGAGCTTTAGCACGGTCATCCCAGAAGGAGCTATCAGCTGCTTTAGACTCCAGATCTGCAAGTTCTTTCTCCAATTGCTGCATACCAGCAGAGCTTCTGATGTCTTCAACCCGAGCTGATGCAGTTTCGACATCCCGCCTTAAGCTGTAAAAATCTGGCAAGAATAACAAACACAAAAAAAGTGATGGCCTAAAGACTCTAAACAAGCTTCCTTCTATGGAAGTCTGTGTTAGGGCATTCTTTGTTTGAGGTTAAAATGGCAACAACAGCAAAGAATGTCTTAATCATGGACAAGGAGAATATGAAAAAGGATGCGGAAAGAGGAAGAGTTACGGTAATTAAACGCAACATACCTTGGATTGTCCACTCTCTTGTCTCGGTCTCAACTCCGGCACTTAACTGGCTCCCAGGAGCTGCATACGTGACTGCAACAGAAAATAATAGACAAAAATGAAAACTTTCAAGTATGATATCTAAATTAGAGACAAGGATTGATTACAGGACATTATACACAATTTTAGAATAGCTCATGTGCAAATCGAACAAGTTTTCTCATCGAGATAGTAGCAGTCAATAATTA
>JAOSBN010000038.1:106598-118928 GCA_027563595.1 Erythroxylum suave
GATTGTTTACTGAAAGTTTTCGTATGCGTTGGTTTGGTATACTGTTTTGTGTGGCATTCATATATCCTCCCAGGGGGCTTATATGGGTGTTACATCTAGTGTGTCAGTAAGTCAAGGTTGAACACCAAGCCCCTTCAGGCAAGTTAAAGCCATTGCCCATTTCTGAGCGGAAGTGGCAAAGGGTGACTATGGATTTTCAAATGGGTTTGCCCAAGACCAGTAGGAAGCATGATGCCATATGGGTTATTATAGATCGTTTGACGAAGTCAGTCCATTTTCTGGCAATTAAACAGACTGATTCTTTGCATGTGCTAGCAAAGAAGTATATTGATTAGGTAGTGAGGTTACATGGAATTCCTGACTCTATAGTTTCTGACAGAGATCCTTAGTTTACTTCGATATTCTAGGGAAGCTTACAAGAGGCTTTGGGAACGAAGTTGAGTTTTAGTACTGCTTTTCACCCTCAGATAGATGGTCAATCTAAGAGGACCATTCGAACCCTTGAGGGAATGCTCAGGGCATGTGTGATGGATATCAAAGGAGCTTGGGACGAGCATTTGTCATTGGTCGAATTTACTTACAATAATTCGTACCATTCAACCATTCAAATGGCTCCTTATGAAATGTTGTATGGGAGGAGATGTAGAACTCCTATATGATGGGATGAAGAAGGAGAAAAGAAGCTAATAGGACTAGAATTGATTCAGATGATAGTTGACAAGGTCAAGTTAGTTAAGCAAAGGCTTAAAGCGGCTCAGGATAGAATAAAAACCTATATTGATGCACACCGAAAGGAAATGGAGTATAAAGTCGGTGAGAAAGTCTTCCTTAAGACATCTCCTTGGAAAGGAATTATGAGATTCAGCAAGAAGGGCAAGTTAAGCCCAAGATATATAGGTCTTTATGAAATTCTTGAAAGGATTGAACCATTAGCATAGAATGGCATTGCCATCAGAATTATCACAGATTCATGATGTCTTTCATATTTCCATATTGAGGAGATATAGATCAGATTCATCTCACATCATTCAGACCATTAAGGTTCAGTTAAGAGATGATCTGAGTTATGAGGAGGTTCCAATGGAGGTCTTGGATACTAAGGAAAAGGTCCTCAGGAATAAGACAGTTCAACTAGTAAAAGTCCTGTGGAGAAACCATTCTGTAGAAGAGGCCACATGGGAGCCCTTCGAAGCCATGAAGGAGAGGTATACATACCTCTTTAATGACTCAGGTAAGAATTTCGAGGACGAAATTCTTTTAAGAGGGGGAGAAATGTTGGCCCCTGAATGTTTTTTATTTGTTTTTTTTAGTTAAGCATGATTTAGATAATTATGAGGCTTGGATAAGTGATTTTTTAGGAGTTAAATTTTTTTATTTTTATTTATGTATATTTTAGTAGAATTTATTTCATGGGTTAGTTGAATTAAAGGTGGTAAAAAAAATTCATAAAGGGGTATTTTGGGTAGTTTACTTAAGGTTAGAAGCACTAAGACATTAAAGGAAGGGCAAGGGGAACTCTCATAATTGGTTGAAATTGGTTGATTAATTGTGAAAAAGATGATGGAAGAGCATATGAAATATTTCATGTTCATGAAAGACATGTTTTGAAAATGTGTCATTTGGGCAACATGTTTACAAATTATGAAATGTATGTTGTGGGTTTGGTTTGGTCCCTTAAGTATGTTAAGTGCACTTTGACAAAAATGCTTCTCCCACCTGCCCATTAGTAGCATGGAGCTCCTTCATGGACTCCCATAATTTCACGACTACACAAAAACCATTTTGTGGGACTGCGATAGTTCGTTCTGTTCACGGCTACACAAGACCCTTATAGGAAATGTGTAGTACGTTCTATTTTTGAACCAACCCAAACCATTCTGATGCGATTATGTGTTCATGATATGTTAACAAGATTGATGCATACATGATTTGTTTTATTGTGAATTTTGGTTGAAAATATAAGAACCATGTGTTTTATAATTCAATAAGAATTTTCTATGATAATAAACATTTTAAAATGGTTTTGCTTGTTATTCGTTATAAACTTGTTACCCACGAGCTTTAAGCTCACCCCCCATTTCTTCCCATCTCTAGGTGATGAGCAAGAGATCGAGTGAAAGAGAATCGAGACATCACTCTAAAATTTGCATCTTTTGTTTTTTAAGTTAGATTTGTAACCATAAGACTTTAGTTGCATTTTGAGCAAATTACTGTTCATATATCTTTTCGTATTTTGAGGCATTTTGAGGTATTGATGTATTGTGGCTGAAATGCCCTCTAAAGCTTTGTAAAAACTCTTATCTTTTGATGTTAATGAAGTATGTTTGTGTTTTTCTGATGAGATGTCAAATTTGTTCATTGCACTTTTCAAGTTTTTCATAAGGGTAAGAATTTATGTTCTGGCTTTGAGGGACATACTGTATTGATCTAGGCTAAATTGGATGAAGTTGCCTTCTTGGAAATTGTAGAATATTTTTCTATCTTTCCAATGATATATAGTATGGAATTTATGGACATTGGAGTTGAGAGATATGATTATTAGAAGTTTGGAATGTTGCATAGGATATGGACTTTCGGGACAGCTACAGTATTTTAGAATTTTGACCCATTTTGGAGGCAAATTTTGTTTTTGAGGTCTTCATGAAGTTGTAGATCTAGAAGTTTCTTTAAAACGATCTTTGAATAACCTTAATCTGATATTTATAGTGAGAGTTATGCCCTTTTTACCAACACAAGTTAGAATAAGAAAAGAGAGAAGAGGAAGTTGCGATCGTGACTATGCACTATCGCGATCTGCAAGTCTTTCCCCCCAACCTGAACATGTTTCACTCTTTTAACCATAACTTTGTCTTCCGAAATCAAAATGATCTGATTTTTGAAGCATTGGATTCGTAACACATTTCTCTACCTTGAAATAAAAATTTATAGCTTTTGGTATTGATTCAAAAAATATTGATCGAATCAAAGTGAGGGTATCAATTGAAAGAACATAAACTGGACATTTTTACTGAACATGGTTCAATATTTTGATGATATCTTGATCTTTGGGGCTCCAAATGAGATGATTATTGTTTCTAAATAAGATAGAGACATAGAGTTACAAATTATCTGAAGAAATCTAATTTTAATTCAGTCCCTAAGACTTTCAATTTCTGGAGTGAAGTAGGGTATAGTGTACTGTTTTAGTGCAAAAACAGTCCAAAAATGTTTGGCCTATAACTTTCAGAATTTTGAACCAAATTGAATGGTTTTGATGACATTAGAGACTTAAGATAATGGGGAAAAATTTTTGTGAAGAAGTCCAATTGAAATTCCAATTTGAGTTTTCCTAAAATCTGTTCAGAATAGGAAAAGTGAGTTCTTTTTTATGATTGATTGGTGTGGGCACGCCACTCTTGTGGGATGCGCGTCCAGATATCACTTAGGACATCGGGCATATGACTCACAAGGGCAGGGTCCCAATACTTCAGGTGCAGGCAAAGCAGATCTTTGAACCTTGCAAACTTCGGCAACTTCCAAGAATTATTATCTTTTGTAACTAAGTTAGTCTGAATACCTTAAGTAGTTCTGCAAGCATATGAAGTATGAGCATTCATGTTGTATTTTTAGATTATGATACTATTTTGACTCTTAACATGTATTTGAAGTTGCATATAATCTCTACATTATCTGAGAGATGAAACTCTATTTGTTTGAGAAATGAAATGAGAGAAAGAGTTGAAGAATTTCTCCTTTGTATATGTGCAGAATTTTCTTCTCTAATAAGTTGACAATTTCAGTTGGGAATAAAATTGTGAGTTATTTGATGGCTTTGGGTAGATTTTTCTTTAGAAATTTTTTGTGTTAGGAGTTTTTATGTTAGGATTCTTCTATGTATGAATTGTGTTTGTTGTATTCGGGTCTTTTGGTTTTTGTGAGAATGTTAATCAGGCAGTAGAGGAATAAGGGGATAGAAATTCTGTCTTGACTTCAATGAATAAACTTTATTGATATAGGCATAATATGACAAAATTATCTTCATAAAGGTTGTAGATTATTCTTTTATCTTTCTAGTGGTATAAAGTTTGTAATTTTTGTAATTCAGAAGAAAAAGATATGACCTTTACAAGATAACGCCATTGGTATTGATAGACGTTGTAGCACCATTCTTGGCAGAAATTTGTGTTTTGTTTTTAAATAATTAAACCGTATTGATTTAGGCCGAATTAGACAAAGTTGTATTCACAGAAGTTGTAGCTTAGTCTCTTACCTTTGTAACGAAATAAATTTTAAAATTTTGGGACATAAAAGTTGAAAGTTATGAAGGTTGGAAATGGGAGTGGCAAAGTAGGGGTACACGATCGTGCACAAGCACGATCAAGACCAACCCCATTATTAATGGAATTGCACAATCGTGCAAAAGCTAATTCTTCACTAAACGTAAGATTGTGTGTGCATTTCAAAAATGCAAGCCCATATTAAAGCGCGCCTGTGCACTTTTGTGCACGGCCGTGCAATTTTTTATTTTATTTTTATTTTATTTCTTTATTTTAAAAGTTTCCCAAATTTTAGCGTATTGTAGTCACGAATTAAGTTTCGAGACCTGGGCTCAACAATGTCCATGTATGTTTTGTATGCACACAACTTGGAATACCTCATCATTGTTTTCCCATATCCTGATATTTTCCATATCACTTGATAGGTCATATAATTATGAAGGCAAAATTAGATAGAACTAGTTTTCACCTTTAGAAAATACAAAAATGTTTAGAAATAAGAGAATGAATTATAGTTCTATATAAAGTATTACAAAATGAACTATGATTTTCACAGAAGTGCTTATTCTATATTTACGAAAAGGCTATAAATATAAATATATATAAGTCAATTAATATTATAAGATTTTCATAGTTACAAGAAGATTCTTTAATTAATTCACATTATTTAATTCTATCATACTATCATAGTTGTAATTTAAAATTTTAAAATTATTATTTTAAAGATCCCCTTAATTTGAAATTTTTTCATCATGTCAAGCCTTACTCTTAATCTTCCATGATCTGCAACCTTTAATATCTTTGTGAAAATATTGAAACTTGATCTTGAGCTTTCAAATATTTCAACTCTACTTCTTTATTGGTTTTACATTTTTATAAGAATAATACCATGTATCTATATGCTTATTGCTTCGATTATATAACATTCGATTTTTTGCAAGCATTTGTGTAAGTTGAAGCATGTTATTAATATAAATCTTTGTAGTCTCTTCTTGCGGCAAGTGAAGTTCCTTCAATAATTTTTTAGGCCCAATAGAACAATAAATGCATGAAGTTGTTGCTGCATATTCAAATTCACAAGTTGAAAGTGTAAAAATAGGTTACTTCTTTGAACTCTAGAAGATAGCTCAATTATCTACAAAAAATGCAAAACCAATTATATAGCACAATTATCCATAAAAATACAAAACCAATTGTACTCTTTCTATCATTAATATCTCCCTTAAAATCATTGTCATAAGTCCCATAACTTTGAAATTATTAAAAGAGGAATAAAATAGTTCAAAGTTAAGTATAACTTTTAGGTAGCGAAAAATCTTCTTATCAACTTTCATATAGGTAGAGGTAGGAGCTTCCATAAGTCGACTTAGTACTCTAACTGAATAAAAGATATTTGATCTTGTATATGTTAAATATATCAAAATTCCAATGAGACTTTCGAAAATAGTGAGATTTTCCTCATATGTATTTACGGAATTACAATAAAATATTTTGAACTTTTTCAAAACCCTGTTGCATAACCTTCTTGGGAAATGAATATTCCTTTCTTTATTTGCCTTATCTTTATACTTAAGTAATATGACCTAAGTTTTATGTTGGTCATTTCAAATTTAAGAGACATAACCTTCTTAAATTATTTAAAAAAGTTTAAATTGTTACCATTGAAAATAAGATCCTCTATAATGAATTAACTCATTCTCATGAACTTTTTTTTTAAATTTAAAAATGGTATTATAAAATCAAAGTTGTAACAACTTATATACAATCCTTTATAAGGATATCAAAATGAAATTAAAACAACCACTATTACACTTTTAGAAACCGTACTCATACGACACTAATTAAATCATCCATATCATTCTAAGTCCCTGGTTAATGCTATCCTGCTTCCCTTTAGCCACCATTGTTTCTCTAGTCAAATTCACTATGGACTCAGCTAGCTCATATTTTGGTTGCTCTTTATGCTTATAAATCCTCCTATTCCTCTCCTTCCATATATAATAATTGGCCATATGAAACAATGTCTAGATAATAAGACTATCCGTCTACCCTATCTTGGAATACCGAATTATATCATTTAGCACTCCATTCCATTGAAAGGAGAACCTTGGAAGTCTTAGCAAATTCAGAATTATACTCCACACCACTTTAGTATATTGACATTCAAAAACAAATGATCTCTACTCTCAGTTACTTGTTTACACAACACACATAGAGGGTCAAAACTACCAAACCGTTGATCCTTTGTTCTCAACCTATTCATGATAGTTAACTATAAGAAAATAGTAGATTTCGAACTTAATACCTACTTTTATACTAAGTCCACCCATGGCACTGTTGTCAAAGATGCCTTCTCTATGGTGTGAAATGATTCGTTCGTGTAAGCACCACTACTTTAGGCATCCCAAGTAACGGTATCAGCCCTATTATTCAGTTGCATTCCACTAATACAAGAGTCTAGCACATGGCAAAATCTGACATTGGTCATTTTTTCCCTCTGCCGAAAAATCCATCCCACTGTTGCCTCCTTCAGAATTCTATTTTTTAAAGGTCGCAAGTCATGTCTTTCCTATAAAGGAATGTACAAAGATCAGTTATCAAACCAAAAACTAACCTCTTCTTATTCCCTAACCGGACCTTCATAAAAAGATGGACTTTCTCCCTATACAGCAATATAGTCTTAAAGATCCAAGAATGATCGCACAAAAACTTTGGCCACAAATTCGATAAACTTGCACCCATTTCACCCATAAAGCTTCTTTATCAACAAACAATCTCGAAATTCCTTTCATTAATAATACCCGTTGCATTTGAGTGATCGACATTATTCCTAATCCTCCTTGTTTTTTTGGCACGGTAATGTCACTCCATTTTACCTTAGCCCCCTTACTTTTATCATGTGTTCCATTCCATAAAAAGGATTTCAACGTCCTCTCCATTTCCTTGACCACCTTCTTCAAAATTACCACATGAGCCGCCCAATGTATATATATGCTATTCAACACTAACATAATGAGAGTGACTCTAGCAGCAAGCAATAAAAATCTATTCTGCCAAGTAAAAATTCTAGCTTTCAATTTTTCCAACAGAGACATAAACACTGAAAATCTTGGTTTACTCGACATTATAGGGACTCCCAGATACCGGAAGGGAGTTTCCTGGAGAGAGATACCCACCAAATTGGAAATCCATTCTAGATTCCTCACATCTAAAGACACATATACTACGCTGTTCTGTAAATTCAATTTCGTCCCCGACCATCTCGAAAAAGTGTTCAACAAACTCATCAATATCGAAATAACCTGTGGTTCTGCCTTACACAAGAGAATCACATCATCAGCATATAGTAAATGTGTCAATTTCAAATCCCTACATTTATAGTGGTACTGAAACAAACCATTACAATCCACCACTTTCATAATTAATCTGGATAATCCCTCCATTACTAGAGTGAAAAGGTAAGGGAAAGAGGGTCCCTTTGACAAATCCCTTAAGCATTATAGAACGGTTTTGTAGGAATACCATTGATTAAAACACTCATCGAAGTCCTGTGGATGCATTGGAGTATCCACTGCCTAAATCCCATAGGAATCATGATGGCTTCTAGACAATCTCTAAAAAAACCCCAACTCGCAGTGTCGTATGCTTTAAAAAGATCAATTTTTAATGCACAACTTTTGATCTTTTTTCCTATGTGATATTCCCTTATCAATTCTTGTAGTAGCAATGTATTATCCCCAATACTTCTCGATGCAAGAAACGCCCCTCGAGACTTCGTAACCACCTCATCCAATTCCATTTTTAATCTATCATCCAATAAACTTGCGATGAACTTGTACATCGTAGAGCAACACGAAATAGGTTAATAATATATGATCCACTCTGGTCTTTCCTTCTTCAGAATTAAACAAACATACGTACGATTAATTTCTTTCAACATCGAACCAAAAGAAAAATATTCTAACACGGTTGCCGTTACAAGAGGTCCCATTATGTCTCAAGTCTGTTGAAAGAAACCAACCAAAAATCCATCGGTTCTAGATGCATTAGAACTGTGTAACTGGAATACCACCTCTCTCACTTACTGGGCCATGAAATGTGAAGTGTGCCTCTCTAAAATCTTTGGCCTAGGACAGTAATTCATCACATTTTGACCCTAAATCCATTCAGCTAGGTTTCAGTTCTCCCCATTAGCCTTGAAAAGAAGTCACAAATATGAACTAATAACTCATATTGTGTGGTAAATTTATGGCCCTCATCATCTATCAATTCCATTATTGTGTTACTGTTTCTCTGAGCTAGTACCAATGCCTGAAAAAATCTGGAATTAATGTTCCCTTTTTTAATCCATGTATGTCTAGCTTTTTATTTTATAATCGAATTTTGTATTTGAAGTGCTTCTTGATATTGCTTCAAACAATCTACTTCTCTATTTCTCAAACCTATGTTGGAAGGGTCTGTATAACATTGCTTTTGGACCTCATTCAATGATTTACCTAATTCTATTACATCTATTATTCTGCCTTTACTAAACTCTTTTATTGTAACTTTTGCAAGCCTTAGTTTCTGCATAAGCTGATACGCTTTGTGGCCATTAATTGTCGTATCCCAAACCCCGCTGAATCATGGACATAAACCCTTCCATCTGCATTAACCATTAAAAAATCTGAATGGAGCCCCTACCTTGAATCCACTATATATCTGTTGAACTAAGATAGACGCATGATCAGAAAAAATCGGCTCTCCAAACGCTACCGATGCTATGAGGAGCAATCTTAGCCAACTTTGATTCACCAACACTCTATCTAGCTTTTTCCTTATAAACATCTGTCCCTTTTGTTTATTCTCGCATGTGAACTATCTTCCCAACCCTCTAAGATCCACTAAATCTGTGCTATGAAGCAGCTGATTTAGTTCAGCTCCTGTTCCAACATGAAAACCAGCCCCTCCTTACACTTCATCAGCTTGAAGACAGCAACTAAAATCCCCTAACACTAGCCATGGGTCATGCATACCCCATATATATCCAGTAATTCCTCCCACAATTTAGCTATTTGGAAAGCAAAATTTGAAGCATGCATAATAGTCACCTCAAAATGAAATTGACCTATTAGCCGACAACGTAAGTGGATTAATTGATCTCCCATCTTTACTACTTGAGCCTTAGCCTTTTTAGTATTATAACAACACATAATTCTACCATTGTAATAGTGAATGTGATTAGAGAAACATTTCCACTTGGATCCCAAAAGAACCATCACCTTTTAGACAACAACAGCCCTTAGTTTTATTTCTAAAAGTCCTACCAAAACAGGTTTTTTTTTCAGCAACTAGTTCCTAGACCATCAACTTTTTAAGGGGATCATTAAGTCCCCTTGTGTTCCATACTAATATCGACATCTAAAGGATTTTCTAAAAAAGACACTCCGGGGATATAATTGTCTTATGCTTTTTCTTCTTACCTTTTTTCTTTCCAACACTCCTTTTCCTAACTCTTATTGATAAATGACTAATCTCCCCGACTTCTATATCTGATTTTGCATCCTTTCCCAAATTAAGACTTCTTTCGGTATCTTCAGGTTCAGAAAACTCCAAATTATTGACCTTTTGGATCGGTTTTCCTGTCTTCATGCAAAATTGCTTCCCTTCTCCTTTAGTGATCTGATTAGTCATGGTCGTATGGAGTATTGGCTCTTCTATTCTTATAATACCACCCTCGTTTATCGACTCCCCAGCTTGGCTTTTGTTTTGTTCCAGACCTCCTAAACAATCCGTATCCTTATCACTACCCTTCTCCTAGTTTGTCTCCTTAGACCTCCTAGTCAATATTTCACCACCTACATTTTCTTTGTTTACTGGAACAACTTCATTCTATTTCTTTGCTGGAGATCTAACCATATTTATCGCAATACCATTCCTTTCTAGAAAATGTCCCTGCTCTGTTGTTTGTGCTTGCCCTTCATCCTTATCCTCTTGATTCTCTAAATCTTCCTACCAACCTGATTTCAATAATTGACCTGTAGTAACCCATTTCTTAGTCAAAGATATTGGCTTATAGGCAATGATAATTTCATCTCTAACCAACTCTCCTATTTCACCAAGGTGTAGGATTAGCAGTTTTTCAGGTAAAGAAGCATGCATTGGAAACTCAGTGCAAATCTTTGCATACCCAATTCCTTCCATTACAACAGTTTGGGAGTCCATACAAATTAGTTTACCTAACGCATTAGCCAGGTGACTCAGCCCCTCCATCATCCAATACTCCATCGATAAACCATGGAACTGTACCCATAGGGGAATTGTATCTATTGACCCTGTGTCCACACCCATTCCTGGTTTCCATTGTTGTAGAAATATGGGTTGTCCACAATATGCCAAGTACCTTGCTCAATGATCTCCAACAAATTAGAATTTTCAAAGAACTTGAACAACATTGACCCGTCTTCCTTAAGCATCACCTTCTCTAGACCCTTATGTCCCCATCTAGCCTTTGCCCATGCATTAACTGCTGAAAAGCCAATCTTTTAGACCTAAAGAACCCAATCAAAGCATTTGACCACGCTCTAGCACCTACTTGTAGCAACTCCAACGGAGGAGTAAAAATCCCATCCTGCTGTACATTCAGGTAATACTTCAATTTACATTGTTTGACTGAACACTGGCACTGTTTTTCCAAGCTCCTTTAGTCGTCACTGTAAACTGAATTTTCACACCTTTTCCTTTTGTACCAGCAAGCTCTTCAATCGGTTTCCCGGTAGTCTTCACACGGGATAGAGGTGGAAACAACTCCTCCATGTTGAAGGCTCTCCCATATCCAAGAGACCCTTCAGAGAGGACGTTGAAGGGTCGCCCATCGCCAAGAGACCTCTGGAGAGGAGGAGACCTCCTCCATTCGTGAGCATCCTAAAATTCCAGAAATATCTCCAAACAATAGCTAACCTTTACGAATTAGGGAGGGGAAAATGAAGGGCATGAAGGTAATTCATCGAATGGGCGGGAATGAAGAAAAAGAGAGAAATTAGAGAGAAAAAAATTAGAGAGAAGGTTTTAACTCGGGGTAAATTCTCTATTTATTTCTCATGAATATATTTGTCACTAATTTTATTCTAGACCCCTAGTGCCTACTTTAAACCATTCAAAACTTTACTCAATCTAAAAAAAAATTCTTCATGTCCTTTAACTATATAACCCAATGGTTGTTCAACATAGACTTCTTCTTCAAGATAGCCATTAAGGAAGCCTAAATATGCAGCTAGTTGATAAATTTCCATTTCATTTAAGCTACTAAAGAAATAAGTAAACGAATGTCTCCATTCAAGTAGCATGTTCAAAAACTTAATCCTATATTAGTCATCATCTGTGACAGAAGGTCTTTTCAAGGTTATATATATATATGGAACGCCAATTTCTCCTTATTTACCTCAAGTGTAAGCTTTTTTTAGTCACATCAATCATAGCCCCTTTATTGGTCAAAAATTGAATCTCTAAGATAATGGGGACCTTAGTGTTATACTATATATCTATCACTAAAAAGTAGATAAGAAAGATAAATTTTTTTAATTTCACATATAGGTCTTCCACAACCTCACTTAGATACCTGATGGATTGATATGCCAGTTGGAGCAACACATTGTTTGGATTGAGCTACCCTATTACTAGCTTCCTGAAATACATAAAGCCATAAGATTAACAATTGTGTCTAAATCACACAAATACTTAACAGTATTAGAAATACCAAATTGATAAGGGATAGTGAAATTCCCTAGATCCTTCAACCTTGGAGGTTATTTATTATACAAGATTATTGTTGGGTCCCGATTTTAGGATTTTATTATTTTATTTTATTTTATTAAATTATCTAGTATGAAAGTAAATTAGAATTTATGAATTAGGAATTTTTGGAGTCTAATAAGGTATATGTTTTAATTTTATAAGGTAGTATGGATTAAAATAAAGAAAAAGGGGTTAATAGGAATTTTCTTATAAAGAAGGGGCAGATTGGTCAATTCACATAATATTTGTATTAAATGGAATAAGACAAAGAGGGAGGAGACGTTTTTGGGTAAGGAAGATA
>JAOSBN010000039.1:0-17738 GCA_027563595.1 Erythroxylum suave
ATTGCTGGATTCTGGAAAGGAATCGTCCCTACCCTTATTATGGTTAGTGTTGTTCTGATTTGGATTATCAAATCATATGTCAGAAAGCAGCTTTTCAGTCATTCATATACTTGAGATTTGGAAATGGCAGGTCTGCAACCCATCAATCCAGTTCATGATTTACGAAACCTCACTAAAGCATCTTCGAGCTAAACGATCCGCTAACAAGCAGGCGTATAAAGATGTAACTGCTCTGGAGGTATTGTTATACCTTGAGATAATTAGGATTAGTTCGACCTTTATAATTACACTGCAGGAATTTCTGTTATTTGCAAAATACTGGACCTTTTCTTGCTTATATGTAACGTTCTCTTGATTTATGAATAGGTGTTTCTACTAGGAGCTTTGGCAAAATTGGGAGCAACTGTCTCAACTTATCCGTTATTAGTTGTCAAGGTAAATTCGGAATCAGTTACCCTTTTCTCATTCTAGAACCATTGCCTGGAAAGATGCAAAAGACGAGTGATGATATGACTCGTAACTGCCCCTCTTTAACTGACTATGTATCTCTAAGTTAACATTTTGCAAAATCTGGAGATAGTTTCCTGACAGTCAGTGGGAAAACTAATAAGCTCTGAAATCTTTCGTGAGACTCCAGTATTCATGTTTTGCAAGTAAGGTTTTACGGCTTGCAATAATTTTTTGTGTTCAAGAGGACTGCTTTACAGACCTGCGTTGCAACAACTGAAATTGTGGGCTTAACATTGACATGAGCTTATTCGCATTTCCCACTGTGAGCAGATGCTCCCACTCAGCAAATTCACACACGCTTTTTTGCATGGTTTGCCTAAAGTTGCTCCTTATTTTTCAAATGGCAGTCCCGACTTCAAGCAAAACAAGAGATTGGTGGAAGTAATGCTTTGAGATACTCGGGTTTGTATTCCAGATTCAAAATTCAAATTTCTGAATATATAGTAAATTCTGTCAGTTTCATTAACTATTTTTCCTTTTAGTTTGTATTCATAGCATGTCTTTTATATTATTGGGTTTTGCCATCATTTATCCTTGTCGATCGTTTTATTACAAGTGGAAATAATTTTGACATATACCTAACTTTTTTTTTTTTAAAACTGACTGTTGTATTAATTTTAGACAAAGCTATAGCTACATTATAACGAGTTCTAGGCTTATAGCCTTAACTAACTTTACAGAAAAACTGAGGATTCTGGGGGGATGTTAATTGCAAAAGATCAACATAGAGCAAAGATTGAGTACTCTATAATTCCCATCTGCTCCTCATGTTAGTGGAGAGATTGTGTTGTGCATTTTGAGCATATATGGAAGCTCTGATCCAATTTACTCTTGTTGCGAGTTTATGTTTCCCTTCTTTTACTTCTGTAAATCTTCTTCGGTTTCTCTCCTTCCAAACGGTGCAAACAGTGGTAGTAAAAGCTACTTTGTAAAGAGTTGCATTGGTGTACCCTAGTTTTGAGTGTCGAATAACCCATTCCAGAGTTTGTTCCCATTCATATCCGCTTCTATTATCTGGTAGCAAATGCAAAATCCTGCTCCAGATTGAGTTGGAGTATCTACAAAGAAAGAAAAGATGGTCTCTGTCCTCCATTGCCATTTCACATAATATACAAGTATCGTCTCCACTACCATGCCATTGCCTTCCGGTCTTGAGTTTGTTCTTAATTGCAAGCCAGGTGAAAAATGAGGCTTTAGGATTCAAAGTATTATGCCATAAAAGATTATACCATGGAACTTCTATAGAACTATAAGTGAACAACTGATGACAAGACTTGCTAGAGTAGTCTCCATTTGGATTGAGAGTCCACAAGTAATAACATCTTCAGTCCTCACATCATTTAGACGAGGTAAGTGTTCAATTAAGGAGGCAAAGCCTCTGAAACTACCCCTCCGTTCCACTTTGCAAATCAGTGAAGAGACTTTAAGATTAAGTGGCAACTTATTCCTTAAATGAAGAAACTCAAAAGTTGTGAATAATAGGGCTTACCTCAAACTAGTTATCAAACCAGGTCCACGTCCGCTGTCCATTCCCTACCTGACATTTTTTATGTTGCATTTTCTCGTGTTTGAAGGGAAATTTCAAGTATTGTTCTTACAAATAGTTTTTTCTATAAATAAAAATTGGAGTAAAATATTCATTTTGTCTTATCTTTTTTACTTTATTAATCGTTAACTTGCGCATGAGCTTTGTATCCTTGTATATTGCATGTTGACATGATTGGAGTGTCACAGGTGAGAATTTTAGAATAATGGGGCTTTCTGTCTTGTATTTTTATAAATTCAGGTACTCTTGATGCGATATTCAAAATGGTACGACATGAGGGATTGCCTGGTTTTTACAAGGGGATGAGCACAAAAATAGTACAGAGCGTTTTTGCAGCTTCTGTACTTTTCATGGTGAAGGAAGAGCTGGTCAAGGGTTACATGGTGCTGGCAGATAAGAGCAAGAAAGTTGTATTACGTGTGAATAATTAGTTTACTTCCACATCTGCATCCTTGCCTAGTTCACCTCTTGACAGATCAATGGTAAAGTCTCATGATGAGTATATGGTGGTTTCAGATGGCGATTGAGGTTGGATAAATTTAGCTTTAGTGAAAACTTCAGATTCTTAACAATATCCCTACAATCATATAAAGTGCAAATGTGATGTTACTGTAGCTGAAGAACAATCCAACTGTCAAGATTTTATGCAGAATGGTTTCCTCTGCAGAATCAACCTCGATGTGCAGTTGAGTGAACCTCATTAGGAAACGGTTAGGGAAGCATGTTTTTATCAACGCTATTAACAAGAAGGTTTGTGTATCATCAGCTCCCATTTTAATTAGCTTCTTCGATACTGAGGTGATTATTACAGAGTTAGAGCTACCTGTTTCAACGATCAGATTTGAATTGATGTGATATATCATTATACAATTCATGTCTCCATCTGATTATCCAAGAACCATGACTCCAAACTTCCATATAAATTACTCTTACCTCTCTTTAATCTGTTTTCTCTCTCTTATTCAAAGATTGCTCGAGATTTTATCACAGATTGCCATGGCATATGCCTGACAAGCTCTGTTAAGAATTACTTGATTAGTCTTAAATCCAAGTGTAAGATAGGATAGTTAGTAGCTCTCTAAAATAGTATAGGATAGTTAGTAGCTATCTAAAATAGTGTTTATGTCAAGGGATGACACTTGTCAATTTCCTACCTAATCAAAATGGGAATCACTTGTGATTGTAGAATACTTAAGAAACTGAATAATTGGAGTTTGCAGAATCACTCTACCTTAGAAGAAAGTCCAAGAAATCATTGAATGTATGGGCAAATTTTATCGTCCAAATATTCTCTACAACTCACTATGTAGTTAATCATTCAATTTACGGGACATTCGAGGGGAGTGCACGTCCCTATCTCAAGTGATTCGGGACCAAATTTTCAAAACAATCATAACAATGGAGGAAGTAAAAGTATGGCTTTACAGAAATTAAAAAGGATATGGAATATCGTAAAAGTCTGTAGTGTTGGGATGATTGGGATTCTGTGCCTATAAAGTCTTTGAAGAGAAGAAGAGTTACTTAAAAACAGATACCTCAATGCAATGTATTAGCTATATCTTAATCTATAACCAATCACAAATAACTATAATAGAAAATTCTAGTTATGGCCATATCAATGATAAGAAGGTCTAATTACAAAAATTTAGGGGAGGAAAAAAGAAAAGAAAGCTTGACAAATGGAGGAAAGGGTATTGTGAGTGGTGGGAATCACAAGGCACCAATTTCTTTGCTCCTTTACTGAGTTTCTTTTTTCTCCAGAATGCCTAGAAAGGGAATCAAACATACAGAAGAGTCAGGGGAAGGGGCCCTTTATCTAAATTCTTGTGTTAGCCTCTCGACGTACAGACATTACCCCTTGTCCAAGTTTCTATTATCTTAATTTGATTCTTCCTTTTCCTTCTCACAACACCCTTTCATTTCACATTAGTAATACTATTTATGCATTCTTTACTCTCTCTCTATATTTGTATTCAGAGTCAACAGTGAGTACGCGTTTGGTTTTGCTACAGGGTAGTGGTATAACCTCCTTCTCTTACCCTTTTGCACAGTGTGTGTGAGCCAACTTTCCAGCATAAATATTCCATACCTTCGGTGCCATTTTCTCCCACCAATGTACCATACGGACCACCCCAAATTCTCCACTCGGGAGACATACAACATGAGTCTCAAGAAAACCTCTTCATTTCCTAGGAAGAAGCTTGGTTCTACTTCTATGGAACTCCTTGACTCTCCTCCGCAAACAAATACGAATGTGCCCAAAAAGTCCTACTTGATTGAATTCCCAACCTCTCCTAATACTGTTGGGGAACAAATACTGCACTTCGGTCATCAACACCCTTTGTCTCATCTTGAACTCCCTGAACCTTATAAATGTTCAGGCTGCAAGGAGAATGGCTCTGGCAAGCGCTTCGCTTGTCGACAATGCGAGTTTCAGCTGCATGAGTTCTGTGCCTTGGCTCCTCCTGCTCTTAAGGCTCACCCTTTCCACGTGCAACACCAACTTTTCTTCTCTTCTAAACCAGGTGAAGTTATTTGCTAACAGTACTTACGATCATTGTTTCACATGCTTACTGCAAGCAGATAGGCATAAATTATAAGCATATAAAGTAACTCTAGAGTAACCTCTGTTGCTATACACATAATATACAGTGAAGGGAAGCATTCTGAAATCCAAGTGTGACGTTTGTGGCAAGGCGACCAAAGGATACAGTTTCAGATGCAACCCGTGTGGTTATCAGATGCACCCTTTTTGTGCCATGATGTCCACTGAGATTAACATATCAATCCACCAGCATCCCCTCAAAATCCTACCACTTGCCATGAAAGGGGACCCAGGTTTTGTGTGTGGAGTTTGTAACAGGAAGAGATCGGGGAGAGTGTACCGGTGCTGTGATTGTGATTATCATCTGCACGCAGCTTGTGCAAAGGAAATGGTGAATGGAAAGGGACCCGGAAAATCCAGCATGCTAGAGAATGTTGCTCGGCTGGCTTCTCAGGTTGTGATTATATTCATTGATGGCCTTGTTGATGGCCTTGGACAAGGTGTTGGTGAATTACTTATTCAGAGTGTTAACAGAGGGAGCGAAGGCAGGAGACCTGTCAATAATAATCACAACTGAAACTGAAACTGCCACAAGTTGATAGACTATGTTCAAGGTCGCATAAATATATATGTGGCTACTGACAATTCTGTTTGCATAGTTATAAAGATGTCTACAAGTGCTTATTGTTGAAGATACAATATGATGTCAGCTCTAGCTCATCATCATCATCATGCGTTTTGTATTTGATTGAATCTGTGTGATATCTATATTTTGTTTCAATTATATGTTAAATCTCAGAATAAAGCTAGTTTATTGTATCTTGTTTCAGCAGTCTCACTACCTGATCTCTTGATATGTACATATGCTTGCAAAAGATAAGACTGAAACAATAAGCTATATCTATAATCTATCAATTGTACCAGTGCGCTTGAAATAACAAAATATTGGAAAGATTGTACTGTAATTCTGTAAAAATATAGTAACCATAGTTAGATTAGAATCAGCACACATAATTTACGTATAGTGACAGCTAGAATTACGGAGTAGATAGAATCAATCTTGTTAAGATATATGAGATATATCTTTTATTTAATTTTGGCATTTTTAATTGGACATATAAGATATAAATTATAGTGAGGTTAAAAATAAGAGGTGGATAGATGAAATTAAAAGGATGAGATTTTTGCATGTTTGAATTGAAGTGGGACTCTAATTGTGTGAGAGATTTGCACATATCCAAATCATTGTAGAAGTCCTTTTTAAATATACATGTTTAGATCTCCCATTTATGGTGGATTACTTGAAGTTTATCAATACACATGGACTTCATGTAGTAGTAGTTGAATTTCGTTGAAACATAAAAGGGGATTAAGTCAAGTGGCTTGGGTGCGGCAACCGAAGACCATTGTGGTGTACAGTTCACGTTTTTAGAGGCTACACATATGTAGTCTTGAGAAGCCAAGTATTGGGTTATTTGATGATTGATTTGAGTGGCTTTGATGTGTGCATGAATCGTTGATTTAGTGGTGGCTTCATATGTCTCTGAAATAAATTTTGCTGGGCTGCGCAATCATTCTTTTGGTGCTGATTTTCTACAGTCTGCGTTAATTACTTGTGGCAGTGGACTGTGGATGTTGATTGGTGTTGTGACTCTATTTTCTCACTATTGTTCTTGTGCTGATTGCGTGGGTCCTAGAGAAGTTTTTGTTGTTCTGATTGTCTATTTTACAAGCAGTATACGTAGGTGGAGCTGCTGGTTTTTCTGGGTCCCTAAAGACAATTGTAAGTTGCGACATAGAGGAGAAAATTGTGTGGCTGATGGGTATTTGATTTGCTACAGTGATGTTTGTCTATATATACATCAGTGAACAAATTTCATATCTGCAATTTATTATTTGTTGGTTTTAATTGTTCTTGTTTTTTAGTAAAAATAGTTAGGAAAATCCTCTGACGAGGTTAACACGAGTCGGTCGTGTTATTGGGCGTGAAAATCTTTTACGGGTAGTTAGGCTGTGGGTTGGTTGCATAGATTGAGCTGTACGGGGTTAGATCAATTTTGTGTAATCGTTGCGAACTACAGTGAAAGTGATTAATCTGGGTGAGGGCTCCGCAGACGTAGGCAAAGTGTGCCGAACTGCGTTAACAAACGTCGGTATCTTTGTTACTTAGTTTTCGTGAGAATTTATTTTACTTGTGTGCAAAATAATTTCAGAACGTCTGCGAAATACTCATAACTTCAAATTTTCAAATCTCTTGTATAAATCAATCACTGTTGTGGCTGGAAATATCGAATCAATCGTTTTTTTGCAATTCTTGAATACTCTCGATTTGCTACAATCTATTTTATTACCAGTTTTCATGGTATCAGAGCAAAGAGCCTGATGCTCTTGATAACCACTACTACTTCTGTCCTTTTTCGTTAATTTGACATTGGAAAATTCACACCATGACCGACGACGGAGATTCTTCCAAAAATTCCAAAACTGAACAACCCAAGCTTACCAATATGGATCCATCGCATCCGTATTATATACATCATTCAGATCATCCAGGATACACTCTCGTCTCGATGAAACTTAATGGGGTGAATTATCAATCATGGAGTCAAGCTGTGATTCATGCCCTTATTGCCAAAAACAAAGTGGAGTTCATCGACGGGACGCTCCAACCACTCACGTCAGAAGATGCAAACTTCTCGTTGTGGAATCGGTGTAACAACATGATACTTTCATAGCTTACTCATTCGGTTGAACCAGACATCACCGAAGGTATAGTTCATTCAAAAACCGCTCAACATGTATGGGAGGAACTGCGTGATCAATATTCTCAGAAGAACTTTCCTGCAATCTACCAAGTCCGAAAAACCATTGTTACAACCATGCAGGGATCTATGTCGGTTTCTGTCTATTACACCAAACTCAAGGCATTATGGGCCGAATTGGATACTTACCGTACACACGTGTCCTGTAATCGGCAGAAGGACCATGATGATCAAAAGGAGGAGGATAAACTCATAGACTTCCTTATGGGTTTAAACGAGTCTTTTAAAACGGTTAGATCAAACATACTTTTGATGACACCGTTGCCTAACGTTCGACAAGCCTATTCATTGGTGATTCAGGAGGAAACTCAATATCAGGTAATCTCAGAATCTGTCACTGAAAATTTCTCAATAGCTGCTGCTGTACAGAGAAAGTCAAATCCCTCAAAATCTGCCAATCAAAAAGTCTGTGAGCATTGCAATCGGACGGGACATACTATTGAAGATTGTCGAACCTGGAAATTTCATTGTACTTTCTGTAACAAGAATGGTAATATGGAGGATAGGTGTAGGCTTAAGAATGGATAGTCACGTGGGTCTAGAGGGGCTGTCCGTGGCAATCAGACGACCACGATCCACGAATGCAGCAGATGCCACACAGCAGCAGCTCGATGCAAATCCTGCGAATCCTCTGTCAGATTTTTCAGCTGATCAGCTTCGACAGTTAGCCATTGCTTTGTCCGCCATGAATCAGAATTGCTCCAACGGTAATATTGGTGCCTTTGCAAATGCTGCACGTCTGTTCACAGCCCCCACATCTCTTGTTAATTCTTGTTCTACCAAACCATGGATTTTGGACAGTGGAACCAGTGACCATATAACTTCCGAATTATCAATCTTGTCTAAAATTAAGCCTTCTAATATTTCTAATGTCAATTTACCTACTGGCTCTTTCACACCGATATCACACACAGGCACGGTTGTCTTTAATTCGAATATGTCATTAGACAATGTTCTGTGTGTTCCATCTTTTAATCTGAATTTGATGTCCACCAGTAAATTGACAAGTGCCCTTAACTGCTGTGTTATTTTCTTCCCTGATTTCTGTGTTGTGCAGGACTTGGTTACGGGGAAGATGATGGGCTCGGGTAGACAAATTGGAGGACTCTACTACATGACTTCATCACCTTCTGTTTCCGCTGCCTTTCATGTTCAATCATCTCATTTGTGGCCTTTACAACTTAGTCACCCTTCGTTATCTCGTTTACAATTATTATCTTCCATTCTGCCAATAAACAATATTTCTTCACACAAAAATTGTAATGTTTGTCCCTTAGCCAAACAGACTCGACTGCCTCTTTCTCCAAGTTCAATTTCCACTAGTTCTTCTTTTGATCTTTTACACTGTGATGTTTGGGGACCGCATAAAATTCCTACTCATTCTGGAGCACGTTTTTTCTTGACTATAGTGGATGATTTTTCGAGAGTCACATGGGTTTTTCTTATGTCACAAAAATCTGAAACATCTGGCTTGTTGGAAAATTTTATCAACTTCGTTCACACCCAATTTCATAAAATGGTCAAAATAATTCGTGTCGATAATGGAACTGAGTTCTCACCTTTACAGTCATTTCTTCATAACCGTGGAATTGAATTACAAAAAACATGTGTATACACTCCACAACAAAATGGTGTTGTGGAGCGTAAACATTGTCACATCCTTTCTGTTGCTCGTTCACTATTATTCCAAGCCAAATTGCCACTTACTTTTTGGGGGGATTTTGTTTTAACCGCGGTATATCTAATCAATAGGTTACCATCACCTATTTTATCAAATCACAATCCCTTCCAAAAATTATATGATAGAACTCCTTCATTTGACCACATTCGAGTGTTTGGAAGTGAATGCTTTGCCACCAATGTCTATCCCAAACAGAAGTTTGATCCTCGTGCCATACGATGTATTTTTGTAGGGTACCCTTATGGTTATAAAGGATACCGTTTATTTGACTTGGATCGTAAGCAATACATTATCAGTCAAGATGTCCGATTTTTGGAAAATTCCTTCCCTTTTTCCAAAAATTCTTCCCATACTTCACCGGAATTCCCTAATCTTCCTTTTAATTTGGATATTCCCTCCCAATTAAATTCAGATATTCCTTCTGATTTGGAAAATACTTGTGAAAATATTACCTCATTAACTTCTCCTAATTTTTCTCCATCCTCATCCGATATTCCTTCTCCAAACACTCCTACCAATTATACCACTCCTTCCCCCACCAATACTTCTCCCGCCACTCCTCCTTCGTCGTCTTTTCCATCACCCTCTTCTTCTCCTATTCCTTCTTCCAATGGTTCCTCACCACCTAGCCCACCCTTATGACACTCTGACCGTGACCGTCGCCCCCCAGCCTGGCACGATCTCTACTCCATGAATGCTCAAGCTAATCATCTTACTCGGAACATGGGTCCTCGCCATCACACCAGGTATCCCATTTCTAATTTTCTTTCTACCTCACAACTTTCTCTTGCTCATCGAGTATTCTTAGCCTCTCTGTGTGCAGAAACCGAGCCTTCTTCTTATGAACAGGCCGTAAGCAGTCCGCATTGGCAGGCAGTCATGATTGCCGAATTGGATGCCTTGGAGCGCAATCATACATGGACAATGGTTCCTCTTCCTGCTGGTCAACGTCCCATTGGTTGTCGATGGGTATATAAAGTCAAATATAAGTCCGATGGCACCATTGAACGTTATAAAGCCCGTCTAGTAGCCAAGGGCTATACTCAGATTGAGGGTATTGATTACAGGGATACTTTTTCTCCAACGGCAAAATTGACTACTCTCCATTGTCTCCTTACAGTTGCTGCTGCTCGTAACTGGTATACTCATCAACTTGATGTTCAAAATGCTTTTCTTCATGGCAATTTGCAGGAAGTGGTTTACATGACACCTCCTCCTGGTCTTCGCCGACAGGGGGAGAACACTGTATGTCGTCTCAATAAATCCTTGTATGGGTTAAAACAAGCATCTAGGAATTGGTTCTCTACATTTTCGGATGTCATTAGACAAGCAGGATATACACAGTCTCGCGCAGATTACTCTCTTTTTACAAAATCTCAGGGTAACTCATTTACAGCAGTGTTAATCTATGTGGACGATATACTTTTAACCAGAAATGATGCGCAGGAAATCAAAGCCCTCAAAACGTGTTTGTTGAAGAAATTCCTCATCAAGGACTTGGGCGATCTCATGTATTTTCTTAGCATTGAATTTTCGCGTTCTAAACAAGGTATTTTCATGTCACAGAGAAAATACACATTGGATATATTGGATGATTATGGCTTTATTGGGGCACAACGAGAACAATTTCCCATGGAGTAAACATTGAAATTGACGCTCTCGAACGGGAATTATTGCATGATCCCACTAAATATAGACGATTAATCGGAAGGTTGATTTATTTAACAGTCACCAGGCCAGACATCGTCTACTCAGTTCGAACTTTGAGCCAATTCATGCATGAGCCACGCATGCCACATTGGAATGCTGCACTAAGAGTCCTGTTCTACATTAAAGGAACACCGGGTCAAGGTTTGTTATTACCTTCAGAAAATGATTTGCGCCTAAAGGCTTTTTGTGATTCAGATTGGGGTGGTTGTCGTGAAACACGACGTTCAATTTCTGGTTATTGTATTTTCCTTGGAAACTCTATTGTGTCATGGAAATCAAAAAAGCAGACAAATGTGTCAAGGTCATCCGCAGAGGCAGAATACAGAGCAATGGCGAATACATGTTTGGAATATACATGGTTGAGATACATTTTGCAGGATTTGAAAGTTCCATTGGATGGTCCCTCTACTATGTATTGCGACAATTAGGCTGCTTTACATATTACAGCGAATCCCGTTTTTCATGAGCGGACAAAACACATAGAGATTGACTGTCATATTGTTAGAGAAAAATTGCGGGAAGGGATGATCAAACCAGCTTTTGTACCTACACGTCTTCAAGTGGCTGATATTTTTACAAAGGCGTTGGGTAGAGATCAGTTTGAGACATTGCGTAGCAAGTTGGGAGTTTACGATATACACTCTCCAACTTGAGGGGGAGTATTGGAAAGATTGTACTATAATACTGTAAAAATATAGTAACCATAATTAGATTAGAATCAGCACACGTAATTTACGTATAGTGACGGCTAGAATTAAGGAGTAGATAGAATCAATCTCTTCTATAAATCAATCACTGTTGTGGCTGGAAATATCGAATCAATCGTTTTTTTGCAATTCTTAAATACTCTCGATTTGCTGCAGTCTATTTTATTACTAGTTTTCACAAACCATTGTCCCTTACCTTTGGAAATACACAAAGGATGAGCCTTTTTTCAATTACACTATAAGAGGTATATGCATCTATACTCTCAAGAACTAAACTTGCTCCATTACCAAGTGAGAGCAGAGTGCATGTGCAATGGCTTTATAATTGGTTTGGTAAGAACTCTCCGAATTCAGTACATCGATCAAAAGTTAATACTGCATCACATAGTGTCACCACCAACTTCATGCAAAGCCAGCCCATATCATAAGTTTGTTATCATCTACACACGCACATTTCCTACCGTTCACTAAACCATCTCATCTTTTCCCAGTATTAGAACATCCAGGATAATGTGAATTTTGTTTAGCAAATGAACAACATTCTTCTTCCAATAGTTATCATGCAAACTATTCAAGAATCTATAGAGGACATAAAAGTAGAGAAGAGAGACGAGATTTAACATCCCAAATGAAAGGGAAAGCACCATACATTTTATTTCCTCTGTGATCAAACAATATTTAACTATCTTATCATACAATATAGCTTGTATCATTGCTATATAATCAATCAATGAACTGCCGCTTCTCAGGTCTCGTTTTGTTTATACTGTATTTATGCATATGAATTGAGTTGTTTTTACAACATATATGCGTATGCTTTTATCAAATTCCGAATTGCATTGTATTGACTTGCTTTGCATTGTAATGGATTCTACAGTTGGGATGTTTCTGCTGCCAATAATGCATTCTTCATATTTTAGCTATTGATAGTGTTGAGAATTTAGACCTCCCAAATTCATACATAAGGATGCTTCATAGACAAAAATAGCAGAAAATAGAACAATAATAACATCATAAGAAAATTTACGTGAAAACTCCCAAATCGGAGAAAAAATCACGGGCATCGAGAAAAAAATCCACTATGTGAAAAATTCTTACAATCACACAATTTTTCTTCTCACCCAATCCCCCAATCCCCCAATACACTCACAAAAAAAAAATCTAAAACAAACTCTCCAACTCTCACCTCAAAAGAAGAATTTAACTAGAGTCAAATTTGCCATACAAATCTTTGACATTGTATTGGTGCATGTTGGGAAATTATTCAGTTTTTCCTAAGAAATCAGATTAGTAAGAAAGTGAAATAAAAGTGGAAGAATAACATACAAAATTTGATAACGAAGTTCGGCCAAATTTGCTTACATCTCCAGATCTGCTGTAGATCTTTTATTTAAGAGAGAAATTATACAACACTCACAACTAAAGAAAATTACTCTCAATTTTCTCTCACTAAAGCTTTTCCCTATAAACTTTAAGTTTTTTTAAAAATGTTGTATATATATTGTCGATGCTACTGAATGGAAGAGGCCTTATATAGGCCTCCAATCTCCTCAAATGTCAGTGGTTAGGCAGCCTAACCTTGACAAAGTTTGGCAATAGCCAAAAAAGGATATTGTCTTGACTAACAAAGTTAGGTAGCAGTCAAAAATGGTTACTGTCTTGACTAACAATCTCCCACTTGAAGACGGATTTCAATTTGTCTTCACACCCCGATCAATGCAGCAGTTTTTTTTTTGGTCTTGTTATTCTAGTAGACCAACTGAAACTGAACACAGCTTCAGTTTGTCAGTAGTCACCGTCTTTATTAGGGATGGCAATTTCAGCTCGGCCCGGCCCAGCCTGTTTTTAGCCAGAGTTGTAAGAGCCATGGTCGGCCCTCACGGGCCACGGACCAGCCCGGCTAGGCCCTTGGTTGGACAAAACGACAAAACGGTGTCGTTTTGTCCAAAACGATACTGTTTAGTAATTTTTAAATTAAAAAATTATACATGGGCCAGGCTGGGCCGCCCTGTGGCCCACGCAGGCCATGAGCCAACCACGGGCCAGCCATCCCAGCCCGCAGCCCGCCATAACAGAGGCCAGGCTGGGCCAGGTCAAGGGCAGCCTAGTTTATTAACATCATTAGTCTTTGTCAACATATCTGCCAGATTTTAAGCTCCACTAATCTTCTCATGTTTCAAAATCCCATCTTCCAAGAGTGATAGAGTAAAATGATACTGCACTTGTATGTGTTTCGTTCTAGAATGAAAAGATGGATTTTTCACTAGATGGATAGCACTTTGACTGTCGCAATACAAGACATTGATTTCTTGTTTCTTGTTTCTTGTTTCTTGCCTAATTCTTTCAAGAAACCTTGTAGCCAAATCATTTCCTTATTGGCTTATGTGACAGCCACATATTCTGCTTTAGTTGTGGAAAAAGCAACTATCTTTTGCAGCTGAGAAACCTAACTCACTGTCGTTCCTCCTAGAGTATAGACATAGCCTGTAGTGCTTTTTTTTTTTTTTTTTTCTGATGTCAACATTTCCAGCTAGGTCAGCATCCACATAGGCTATTAATGTTGTATCTCCACTTTTGAAACAACGTGCCTTGTTTGTGGTACCCTGCAAATATCCGAGGATTTGACTGCTTCCTAATGTATCTTGCCTGGATTATTCATGTACATGCAAAAAGCTCCTACTGCTTAAGCAATATCTGGTCTGGTACTATGATGGTATTTCCGCTATCAAGCCATGTAGTTGGCAGTTTTTGACAACGGACAAAATAGGTTTCCAGAAAAATAAGATTGATGGTTTTTTACTCAACCAAAGATAATAAGGAAACTAAGTCAGAAAGGGATGATTAGATTTTAAACGGGAAGGAAATCACACCAATCAAGGAATCTGTGAATTTTCTACCTGCTCTATATCTTCTGAATTTTCTATCCGTTGCAAGAGATGCAGAGTTAAAGATAGATATTGAAGTGAGGACTATAAAAGAAGAAATGACCACAGCAGAGTGACAAGACAAACAAACTACAAAGAAGCCAACATCTGTGTGAAGTTGAGAGTTTGTCTGTGTGAGGCATTTAATACTTTTTGTGTGTAAAGAGTATTAGTCGTCTGTGTGAGACTAATTACATACTGTGAGACAAGTTGTAACCTTCTGTGTGTTAGGTTATTTTAAGTTGTCTAATCAAGAGTGCACTGCCATCTGAGTGAGGCAGTACTATTGACAGTAGTCAAGCTGTTATTTGATCTTTTAGGATACTAGAAAACCACCTTATTTCTTGTATTCTTTCAAGAACGATTACAGTAAACATATTTAGACTGGGCAAGGCCCCGCTGACGTAGGATATCTTAGAAAGATATCTACTTTACATTTATGCTATTTAGTTTGATGCAAACCTCTGATTTTTCATTGCATGTTTCATTAAAGCCTGACAGATAAGACTTATTCTGTTAACAGTGACTAACAGGTTTTCTACTCACAATTTATTAATCAGTTAATGGGTTGCAATTTCATTTGATATCAGAGCAGAAATCCATTTTTCTTGGATTACGATCAAACTGATCAGAAATGAAGGAAGGAGGTTCAACAGTCAGACCACCTAAACTCACTAACTCTAACTACCCGATATGGAAAAACATGATGAAAGTGCATATCAAGTCCATTAATGAACGTGCATGGAGGAATGTGATTGTAAAATGGACACCACCAACAGTGCTAGTTGAAGATAACATCGTTGTGAAAGCTGAGGCAGAATGGACTCCAAATGAGATAACAGCCTCTAACTTCAACTCTAGAGCCTTAAATGCTTTATTTAACGGTGTTGATAAACAATTCATGACTCTTATTGCTACTTGTGATACTGCCTTTGATGCTTGGAATGTTCTCAGGGATACCTGTGAAGGAACAGAATCAGTGCAGATAACTAGGCTCCAGATTCTAACATCTGAGTTTGAGAGCATGAAGATGGAGGAAAAGGAACTTATTCAAGAATATGACAATAGAATCCGAAAAATTTCCACAGAAGCACATATGTTGGGAGAACCAATTCCAGAATCAAAGTTGGTGAGAAAGGTTTTAAGATCACTGCCAAAATACTTCAGACAAAAAGTTACAGCTATTCAAGAAACTCAGAATCTAAGTACCTACCGATACTCTAAGCTTATTGGTAACTTAGCATCCCACCAAAAGGAATTATGGCTGGAAGAAGGAATTGATCTGTCCAAATCAAAAATTATTGCCTTTCTAGCTGATAACTCCAACCAAGAAAATAATACTGGTAAGAATACTTCAAACCTAGAAGAAACTCTGGCTTTACTTGTAAAAAACTTTAACAGGTTCAACAAAAAATTCGGGAAGACCAACTACACTTCTGGAAGAAGACATAATTTAGGAGAAAAACCTCCTCAGGGTAAAACAAATAGGGATAATGGATTTGGGAAGGGAGTCAAATGCTACGAGTGTGGAGGTTATGGGCGCATTGCTGCAGATTGTGCTAACAGTAAAGAAAAGACGTGTTTTGAATGTGGGGGTACAGGACACATCAAAGAAGAGTGTGCAAATACAAAGAAGAAAATGAAGGCCATGAAAGTCACAAAATCGTCTACTTGGAGCTCAGATGATGAAAATGATCTGTCTGATGACAGTAGTGAAAGTGACAGAGATACCATCAACAATTATGCAAACTACACTGCCTTCACATCAATCACTGATGTATCCGTAACTGAGAAATCAACAGCTGAAGGATCAGCTCAACAATCTGACAACAGTGACTCTGATGAAGAGGTAAACTTTGATATTGAGAAAGTCTTTGAATTTAATCATCTTCTGGTCGATACAGTGAAAAGGTTGGAAGAAGAGAAGATTCAACTGACAAGAGAACTAGAAGAAGTCAAAAGGCAACTTCTTAACAAAACCAAGGAGCTAACCGAATCAGAAGTGAAATTGATTAAAGCTGAGAATACATTGAAGAAATTTGCTTCTGGAAAAGACTCACTCAATAAAATTCTTAATTCCGAGAGAGTCCACAACAGTTGAGAAGGACTCATATATTCTAATCATAATAGTCAAAGGACGGAAAGAAGGAAAAGATGGAAGCAATCAGTGGTCTGCTACCACTGTGGTGTCAGAGGGCACATTAGGCCACACTGTTTTTACGAACAATTAACTACCCTAGGCATCAAAGTAGGACTTCAAAGAGGAAAGTGGATCTAACTGGGAAACAGAAGATGGAATGGGTAGAGAAGATTAAAAGGAAGGAATCAGTTGAGCATGTTGCCATGATGGTCCAAACAGTAGTTTCTACAGTAGTTGCTTACAAAGCTACTAAGGAAGAAGTAACTTGGTATTTTGACAGCGGATGTTCTCAACACATGACTGGCCAAAAGCGGTTGCTAAAGAATATCACTCATGATGTCTCTGGAAAGGTTAAGTATGCTAATCGAGGAGAAGGAAAAGTTGTGGGAAGAGGAACGTTATTTATTGGGAGAAATGGTTTGAAAAACGTACTTTTTGTGGAAGACCTGGAGAACAATTTGATTAGCATAAGCCAGTTGTGTGACGATGGATATGATGTTTGGTTCAACAAAAAGTTTTGTAAAGTGCTTGACAAGGATGGAAAGATGATTTTCGAAGGTGTAAGAACTGGAAATAACTGCTACAAACTTGTCACCAACTCAATCTGCAATACAGTTGTATTGAACACAGCTAAAATGTGGCATAAAAAATTGGGACATGTTAATTTCAGAAACATCAAAGATCTGATCAGACTTGAAGTAGTTCGGGGGCTGCCCAAACTCGAAAATCATATGGTTGAAGAGTGTTCAAATTGTACACAAGGAAAACAAACCAAAGAGACACATAAGAGGGTGTGTGCCATCACAACCTTCAGGGTCTTAGAACTTCTTCATATGGACTTAATGGGGCCAACCCAAATCTCCAACATTGGATGTAAATACTACATTTTTGTTTGTGTAGATGTTTTTCTAGATTTACCTGGGTTGATTTCCTCAGAGAAAAATCGAAAGCCTTCAATACTTTCAAAAAGTTGTGCAAGAAGCTAATGACCGAAAAGGAAATATCCATACAGAGGATAAAGAGTGATCATGGTAAGGAGTTTGAAAATACTACCTATGAAGAATTTTGCAATGAGTACGGAATGATACACGAATTCTCAGCTCCAAAAACTCCTCAACAGAATGGTATAGTTGAAAGGAAGAACAGAACTCTT
>JAOSBN010000040.1:5873-15882 GCA_027563595.1 Erythroxylum suave
AATTTGTTAAGTGCGCAGATAAATATAAGTGGCACAAATCATCAAATCAAGACGATACTTAAGTAAAAGCTGAATAAGAAAAAACATCTAAGATGGATCAGACGAAGTGATCAAGTTTAAGACACCAGACGAAGAATACAAATCTAAGCAAGTTGATGTAATTGAAGAATGCGCTAGAATGTTAGTTAGTTGGAGTTGGCTACAGGACTCAACTAATAACAAAATTTAGAAGACTCTAGAAGTAGATTTCTCAAGAAGATCGTTGGAGATTTAGGTTATAAATATTAGTTATAGTCATAGACTTCAATAATAATTTTGAATGTACAAAAATACTTAGAGAAATTCTGTCCTCAAGTGTTTATGCTGTGAAAAATATTCTGAGAGAAAAGAAAGAAAAAAAGAGAGCAAATACATCTACAATGTGAGTGTGGAAGCTCAAACAATATCTTTTCGAGTGAAAGAAAGGCTAGAGCCTGAAGAGGCTAAGGAAGCAAATAAAGAATACTTTGTGAAAGAGATCTGAAGAGGCTCAGCAAGTGTAGAAATAATACTTATAACGTTAAAGGAGACAGTGAACTCTCAGACGAACTCTGAGGACTGGACGTAGCCCAAAGTTAAGGGTGAACTAGTATAAATTGCGATGTCATATTCTCTAACTCTTACCTTTTTAATTTTCTTGTTGATAGAATTGCTTAATCTTGTAATCGTCTGAATTTGTCAAGCAAATCAAGAAGATTTTAAAGATTCATATCTTAGATGATTTAACATAATTCAACCCCCCTTCTTGTGTATTTTGCATATTATAAGTGATTTCTATATTAACAAGTTATTTACTTCAGTTAGTATCAGAGCAAGTTTTCAAGAAACACTCTTACAAAGTAAGGATAAAGATCCATGGCTAAATCACATGTTTCTATAGCAGAAGGTGCCTCGGTCTCAAGACCCCCTACTTTCAATGGTAAAGATTATCATTATTGGAAGGGCAGGATGTGGCTCTTCATGGAATCTACACATATTGTTCTTTGGGATATCATAGAAAATGGTCCATATATCCCAATAGACAACAAAGGGAAAAGCATCTCTTGTGACTAATGGTCAGTTGATCAGAAAGCTCGGTTTTAATTAAACTCAAAGGCCAAGTTCTTTTTAAGTTGTGCTCTAAGCAAAAGTGAATATGATAAGGTTCATAGATGTGAATTTGCAAAGGAAATGTGGGACACATTAGCCATTACATATAAAGGCACAAACTAGGTGAAAGAATCTAAAATAGGTATTCTTGTTCATCAGTATGAGCTATTCAAGATGAAAGATGATAAGTCTATTGATAAGATGTTTGGACAATTCCAAACAATTATTAATGGACTTAAAGCTCTGGGGAGAATCTACAAGAGTCAAGATCATACCAGAAAGATTTTCAAAAGTCTTCCAAAAAGAAGGAGACCCAAAGTAACAGCAATACAAGAGGCCAAGGATTTAAGCAAGCTGAAGCTAGACAAATTGCTTGGTTCACTAAAAATCCATAAAGTAGAGCTTGATGCAGAAGATAAACCCAGAAGGGATAAATCTATTGCATTGAAAGTTGGTCAGAAGAATCAAAAGATGCTGAAAAATAGAAGTACATCTTCAAAAGCATTAAAGATTGAAGAAATCAAGAATGATAATGCTAGTGAATCTGATTAAGATTCAAGTGAAGATGAAGATAAGTTATCCTTCATTTCAAGAAAGATTAGAAGGATGTGGAAAAAGAAATCAAGGGGAAATAAAGACTTCTCTTTAAAAAAGAATAGCAAAGACAATTCGAAGAATGAGAATTTTTCTATCATCTGCAATGAGTGTAATAAACTAGGGCATTACAAGTTTGAATGTTTATTGCTCAAAAGAAAACAAAAGAAAAGTCAAGAAAACAAAAAAGAGCATAATGGCAACATGGGAAGATTGGATTTGTCTGAATCTGAATACGATTCAGAAACATCAAAGCAAGCAAATATATGCTTGGTAGCTGAAGGGCAAAGTGATGATGAGGTAATTTCTGACTTTGATGATCTTCAGGATGCCTATTTAGAATTGTTAGAATATTCACATGTTATCTTAAAACAATATAGGTTATTGAAAAAGAAATTTGTTGAAAATTTAAAGAACACAAAACTCTTAGAAGAAGAAATGTCTGCATTAAGAAACAAGTAGATGATACGAAAAAGAAAGTAACTGTAGATAGATTTAAGGAAATTAATCAACTAAAACAAAGGATTAATAGTCTTTCAGCGGATTTATGTAAGTTTACAGAAAGTACAAAAAGGATGAATGATGTGATTGGATTTTATAGACATCCAAATGATAAAAGCGGTTTAGGTTTTAATAATAGAAATACTATTCATAATAGTAATGTTGTTCATAATAGGAATTTTATTCCTAATAGAAAGAAAAAGAAATAGTACAATTATTATTCAAAGAAAAATTATAACACTAACCTTAAAGGTCCTAAGAAAATATAGGTACCTAAAAAGGATATAATATATGTAGATCTCTTTACCTCGAAGAAGCAATCACCACCAATGGTATTTGGATAGTGCCTACTCGCGACATATGATGGGCAAAAGGTTTATGTTCCTAATCCACCAATATAAGCAAGGAGAATCAGTAACATTTGGAGACAACAAGCATGGAAAAATAATTGGGATCAATAAAATTGGTAAAGATTCCCTTTCGTCTATTGATAATGTTCTGCTAATTGATGGCTTAAAGCATAATCTAATCAGTAAGTCAATTATGTGATTCTGGATTTGAAGTATCCTTTAATCAAAGTTCTTGTATAGTAAAAAACAAGGACAGTTCCATATTCTTTTCTACCAAGAGACAAAATAAGCTCTATAAAATTAACTTAGACGATTTGAAAAGTCAAAATATTTCATGTTTTATATCAAAAAATGATGAAAAACTGATTTAGCACAAAAAGTTAGGTCATGTTAGCTTTAAACATATTTCCAAATTAGTTAGACATGATTTGGTAAGAAGTTTACTAAAGATAAGTTTTAACAAAGATTTGTTTTGTGACAGTTGTCAAAAAGGAAAACAAGTTAAAACATCTTTTTTATAACTTCGTTTAGACTTCTAGAGTTGTTACATATAGATTTGTTTGGTCCAAACAGAATAGCAAGTCTTGGTGGAAAGAAGTATGGTCTCGTAATTGTTAATGACTTTACTAGATTTTGTTGGATATTGTTTTTATCACACAAAGACGAATCTCTTAAATGCTTTAAAGTTTTATCCAAAAAGTTACAAAATGAAAAAGGAATTTCTATTGCTTGAATTAGGAGTGATCATGGTGGAGAATTTGAAAATGAAAAATTCAAAATGTTTTCTGAAAAGAATGGAATTTTTCATAATTTCTCTGCTCGTAGAACTCCTCAACAAAATGGAGTTGTGGAGAGAAAAAATAGGACGATTCAAGAAATGGCAAGGACTATGCTATGCGAAATGAATCTTCCTAAGTACTTCTAGGCAGAAGTTGTAAATACAATGTGTTGTATTCAAAATAGAGTATTTTTACGACCTATTTTAAATAAAATCCATGATCCAGACGATTCATCTTGAAGAAGCTGAAAAGTTGCAAGTTTTCAAATCAAATAGTAACGGTAACTCTTACTTGGTAGTTTCAATTTCATAATTACTGGTGGATCAGTTAAAAACGCTACAAACGATAACTTTTCAAGAGTGTATATAAAAAGCAATCACTTCAAAATCTGCAACACTTCACACTCTAGAATTTTCGTGAAAAATTTCAAAACCAATTTGTTCAAAGTTCTTGACTTCTTGGGCCTTTCTGATTGGAGCGTCTCAGCCTTCCTCTTTGAAGAAATTTGGTGAGTTGGTTGTGGAACAAAAGAAGATGAAGACATCGTCTGAACAGTAGCTAGTAACTTACAACCCTCCTTAACCGATAAAAAAGGAAGATTTGAAGATGAAGGTCATAGATGAATCAACACCTGATCGCAACAGAGGTTCAATTATCATCAGAGAACCTTTTAAATAGAAAGTTAAGGTTCAAGTTGAACCTAGAACAACAAATGATAAGATGATACATCTTCTAAGTCCTAAAGAGCGAAGAATATATAGTATTTTGTGAGACAAAAGGCAGAACCATATCCATTGAAGATTACGAAAGATCCTTATACAATCTATCCAATGACAAGCAAAATTACAATCAAAATTGTACCAGATGTACAACCTAGAAGTCCAGCACTGGTAGTCAACAAAGAAAAAGGGAAGAAGAAGAAGAAGTTTAATGAAAGATAAGAAGTTGATCTTCCAGAAGAAGAGATTCAAGCGACAGTAAAGAACATAGACGATGTATGTCACGCAGCTCAACCTATAAGCATCTATGTATCACATCATATATCAAAGGAATCAGGAAGTAATTTTGGAGCATCTACACAAACGAAAGCTTCAAGATAGTTGGCATAATCTCAGAGGGAAGGTATGAAAGTATCACAATTGAAGGTATCGATTTTAACTTAGAAACCTTTATGCATTTGCTCATTCATTTCAAACCCTTAGGTTTCATTCCTTCAGTTAAAACTATTTTACACCTTCTAGGGCAACCGATTTACAAATTACCCAAACCTGATGATCTTGATATCCCTGTTGAAAAACAATCTTTCAAAATACCCTCAATTAAAATTATGGAATTAGATGATTCACTTAGAAAACCATCTGTCTTTGATTATATTCATCCACTTAGTGAAATGCTACAAGATGCCACTGTTAATTCGAAGCTCTTGAAGAATTTTATCGAATGGATTGAAGCTAGTCACAATCAAACGAAAGTTCAAGAAACCTTAGCTAAAAACATTGAGAAAATTAATACTAAGTTTGATGAACTAGGTGATGCAGTGGGTGATCTTTATAAGGAATTAGCACTTCTATATGTTTCTATAGAAGAAGTGAAGTCTTCTTGACTTAACAATCTCCCCTTTGATTAATAACAAATAGGGGGAGAACAGTAGAAAGGAGAGAATTAGAAAATTAGAAAATTTCTAGATAATGATTTATTCATCTTAATATTATTTTTATCTTCTAATATTTTGATATTTGTTATCTTAAAAAAAGGGGAGATTGTTAAGTCAAGAAGACTTCACTTCTATTGATTTTGATAAAAGTCAAATAATAATAATTATAGAAGTGTGTGAACTGTTTTGATGAATTTGTTAAGTGCTCAGATAAATATAAATGGCACAAATCATCAAATCAAAACGATACTAGTAAAAGCTGAATAAGACGAAGCGTCTAAGACGGATCAGATGAAGTGATCAAGTCTAACACACTAGATGAAACATACAAATCTAAGCAAGTCGATGTAATTGAAGAATGTGCTAGAACGTCAATTAGTTGGAGTTGGTTATAGGACTCAACTAATAACAGACTTTAGAAGACTCTACAAGTAGATTTCTCAAGAAGACCGTTGGAGATTTATGTTATAAATATTAGTTATAGTCATAGACTTCAATAAAAATTTTGAATGAAAAAAATTTAGAGAAATTAGGTGCTCAAGTGTTTATGCTGTGAAAAATATTATAAGAGAAAAGAAAGAAAGAAAGAAAGAGAGTAAACACATCTGTAACATGAGTGTGGAAGCTCATATAATATCTTTTTGAGTGAAAGAAAGGCTAGAGCCTGAACCGGCTGAGGATGCAGATAAAGAATACTTTGTGAAAGAGACCTGCAGAGGCTCTGCAAGTGTAGAAATAATGCTTGTAACGTTGAAGGAGATAGTGAAATCTCAGACGAACTCTGAGGATTGGACATAGCTCAAGGTTAAGGGTGAACCAGTATAAATAGCGGTGTCATATTCTCTAACTCTTACTTTTTTAATTTTCTTATTGTTAGAAGAATAGATACTAATTTACACTATTGGATTACTCATCAAATTAAGTGCTTTGTTTAATCTTGTAACCATTTGAATTTGTCAAGAAAAATTTAAAGATTTATATCTTAGACGATTAAACAGAACTCAAACCCCCTTCCTGTGTATTTTGCATATTATACGTGATTTCTATAATAACAAGTAATTTACTTCAAAGCCAACACCTTTGGTCAGAATAGTCAAACATAAAATCAAAGACATCCCCTTACCTGCAACCAGAACAATCCAAAATACTAACTTGAAAGTCCATTTTGGTGACTACATTCTCATCAGTATCCTAAAAAGTCCACAAACACAAGTGATACATGTTTATGTTATCCTCACATTCTTTATGGGCATATGGCATGTGACAATGCAACTTTAATAAATGCAAAACCTGAATGCACAGCCTCATTATCACACACTCATACTGAATACATTCTCTGAAAACTTCATTTGAGACTTTCGTAAAAGAAAAATCTCAGTAAAGTGACTATCGTGCATTACTGGATACTAAACTGGCCGCCTGAGACACAAGAATATGATGTAACTCCTTTATGGCAAGTTCATTACATGAAAATTCACTCAAAAATGGTTTCAGAATGTCTTTATTCCTTTTCCGACCTGAGATATGATAACTTGAAGTATTTCCCTCATGTGATGTCTGAAGCATAAAAATTCACTCGAAATCAGATTCAGAACACCTTAATCCGTTTTCTAGAGTTAAACTTTAATTTATTACTAATGTAGTAAATCCAAAAAAATGGAAATTTTCACTTAATCAATTTCCCGGACCTGAAAACTTACCCAAAAAACTCGAGACACCCTTATGGATAATCTGAAATTTTTTTGTGATTTTTTATTACTGTAGCAGTGACAGTACGACTAACGTCAACATAATGTCAGTTGGCTGACATAGCGACACACGTCAGTTGTACATGCCCAGTGACATGCCCCAAAAGCGTTTGGTGAGTGCATGTGATGTGCCCTCTAAGAGCTTACGCGCGTATGCACTAGCTGCCATATGTCGAAATTCTGTGTTGCCACTTGTTTGGACGGATATGGTGCGTGCGAACACGCACCCGCCTCCCACACTCATGCGAACCCAGGTCACAGACATGTCGGCGTCTGGTTGGTGCATGCGGTACGCCACTACCTATGACCAATGTAGCGGTGTCAGGGTTTTTTACCCATTTTTGATAGCTAACCTTATGCATACCACTTCTACATAATTATATACGTAAAAAACCAAAAAATGAATCAAAAACTGAGGAAAACCATATGTGATGAAAAACTGAAAAACCTTTATTTCCGGAATCCTAATTACGTAACCGCTTTGATACCACATGTAATAAGTAATATAGACCTTATTAAGTATCCAGGATCATACATGAAAGGGTTAAAAACGAAGGAATGTGGAATACCTGATTTCGGTTCCATCTCTTTTTCCGATGCCGATTCTGAGCTCCAAATGATCTCTAATCTTCTAAGACCTTTACGGAAAGGGTTTCCCGACACGAGGTTTAGGTCTTCTGCATTTTTTTTCAATACGTAGGCTCTCTTAATGGGTTAGAGAATCCTTTTTCTTACGATTGATATGAGCAATTGCAAGAGAGCTTAACTTATATATATAGCTTCTATACGGGCTTCCTATCACAAGGCCGATATGGACCAAGTTCACACTAAAAGTGATCCATTTTTCACTCAAACTTTGACTCATTGATTTAGATCATTTATTGAGCCACTTTATTATCTTTGTCTGGATTAAATTACGTACTTAACTGATAATTTATTTAAAAGCGAAAATTACTATTAATAGTTGTCCAACTTTATGGAAAAATGACAAAATTACCCTTAGGAGACAAAATATGTCTAACACTTTTATAATAAATACATCACAATGAAACATTTAAATGCTTGGTGGGATGCGTGAGTGCAATAAGATATGAAAGGAATTAGAACACATTTAAACTCATCTGTTCCAATAAACGTAATAGATAAAAATATAAAAGATTGAATGATTTGGTTTATGTTTGAGACAACTTAAAGCTTTGGGAAAGATATCTTATTATCAATGTTAAGTTGAATATAATTTATTGTAATTTTTAATTATTTTATTTTATTTGTTTACTAGGAGTCTTAAAAAAACAAGTAATGTTGTAGATCCAATTTGCCTTGACTAGATCGATCTTTTGGTGGATTAGATTTTTGAGGATTTGAGTTTGAAAGATAAGGGTCACTATGAAAATAATCTTGGATGGAAAAATATTGATATATCCTTTGGTCCATTGAATTTTAATGATGGTGATGATAAGACTCCTCTCAATGATGAGAATTTTTACCAAATGAGAATTGAAGTCAATGTGATTTGAGCAAATATTTAATTGAATGGGTTTCTAGGTTTTTATTTATCATATTCTTTTAATTTCACTTATATTTGATGTATATGTTAAATTATATATATACAATATAAATATAACTATAAATCTTTTTGTTTCAAGATTCACTTATAGTTGGATGTCTTTTCGGTATAAACTCTTGTTGTAAATTATAATATTTAGAGAATTATAGATATTTCTTTTTTGTTTGATATTTTTTTGTAATATTATTTATTATATGATGAAATTGTAACATCTTAAGTACTTTGTATTGTCCTTAATTATATGTTTATATGATATTTTCATATTAATTATAGTTATTATTTATATGTCAAATATGTGAAAAGTAAAATTAATATATTGCTTTTATTTTAGAATTTTATTATTATATTTTTTTGGAGACAAGGCTTATCTAAATTTATAGATTATATATTACAATATATTAAGAGATTATTTTACAACTTTAAAATAATTAAGAGATTATTTTATAAATTAAAAAAAATATCTAAAAAAGTATCCAATATTAACCAGTATTGGTATAATACTGTACCAGAACTAAATTCGATACCGATATTGATACAGTATTCATAACATTTCCACACAAAAGTTGATATCTTTTACATTAAATCTAACGTTCCAAGGAAACATTTACATATGAATTAATTGTTTAATCTTGTTTTTTGCCGTTAAAATAAAAATAAAAAGATGATATGAAGTAAAGTTGACAAAAATTGCACCTTTTGAGCATGCTCATTTAACCCGGTAGGCCAAGCTATACGTGTAGACTGTAGATGAGTCACCACGAGGAATACATATCAAATCTACAGTCTAGGTATTAATAAGTAAAAATCTCCGAGGGGAGTTCATTAAATTTGGAAAGTATATTTACGAGTCGCTTGGTTTATAGGTTTGGAGGTGAGTTCATTAAATTTGGAAAGTATATTTAGGAGTCCCTGGGTTTATAGGTTTGGAAGACATAAATAGGTATGAGAATGAAAAACGTCATTGTGTTATATATTATCATTATATGAACAATAATTTAATATCCGAGTTTTGAGGATTACTTCATACTCCCCAAATAAACATGTGAGGAATGAACTTTTTATGTAAAATAACTAATTATATTTAATACTCTATTATATTTAGAATATATTAAATATAATTAGAATTAAATATATTCTAAATATAATTACTTAGAATATATTAAATATAGATAATTAAAGTTAAATATATTCTAAATATTATTAATTGGAATATGCTAAATATATTTTTGAAGAATATAATAAATATAATTAATTAGAATATACTAAACATAATTAATTAAAATACACTAAAATTAAATATATTTTATTTAGATTATATTAAACACAATTAATTAGAAAACATTAAAATTAAATATAATTAATTAGACTATATTAAATTTTGATACAAAAATTTAACAAATTTTTATTTTCCATTTTTTAGCAAAACAATAAAATTAATTAAATATCATTAATTAGTATATATTAAAATTAAATATAATTAATTAGAATATATTAAATTTTGATCTAAAATAAATATTTTATTTTATTTTTACCAAAAAATACAATTAATTAAATATAATTAATCAGAATATTTAAAAATTAAATATAATTAATTAGAATATATTAAAAATTGCTATAAAAATTTAACTAATTTTTAATTTTTTCCTTTTTGAACAGAAAATATACTTAATTAAATATAATTAATTAGA